>CAKAOJ020001170.1:0-84373 GCA_916701645.2 Sebastolobus alascanus
GTAGACCACCTCAGAGTTCCATTCAGGGAATATCAGGACATTCTGATGTAGAATTTCAAAATTAAAGCCTTTAAAAAAATCTACAACATGGGCTATCTTCCCTCTAATTCAGATTAGAATTAAAGGGAAACTGTCCACTATCACACACTAATTTCACTTCAGAATAAAAGTAGACCACCTTAGAGTATCACTCAGACAGAATCAGGACATTCTGATGTAGAATTTCAAATTAAAGCCTTTAAAAAATCTACAATATGGGCTATCTTCACTCTAAATTCAGATTAGAATTAAAGGGAAACTGTCCACTATCACACACTAATTTCACTTCAGATTGACAGTAGACCACCTCAGAGTTCCATTCAGGGAATATCAGGACATTCTGATGTAGAATTTCAAAATTAAAGCCTTAAAAAATCTACAATATGGGCTATCTTCACTCTAAATTCAGATTAGAATTAAAGGGAAACTGTCCACTATCACACACTAATTTCACTTCAGAATAATAGTAGACCACCATAGAGTATCACTCAGACAGAATCAGGACATTCTGATGTAGAATTTCAAAATTAAAGCCTTTAAAAAATCTACAATATGGGCTATCTTCACTCTAAATTCAGATTAGAATTAAAGGAACACTGCCCACTATCACACACTAATTTCACTTCAGATTGACAGTAGACCACCTCAGAGTTCCATTCAGGACTATCAGGACATTCTGATGTAGAATTTCAAAATTAAAGCCTTTAAAAAATCTACAATATGGGCTATCTTCACTCTAAATTCAGATTAGAATTAAAGGGAAACTGTCCACTATCACACACCAATTTCACATCAGAATAAAAGTAGACCACCTTAGAGTATCACTCAGACAGAATCAGGACATTCTGATGTAGAATTTCAAAATTAAAGCCTTTAAAAAATCTCAAATATGGTCTATCTTCACTCTAAATTCAGATTAGAATTAAAGGGAAACTGTCCACTATCACACACTAATTTCACTTCAGATTGACAGTAGACCACCTCAGAGTTCCATTCAGGACTATCAGGACATTCTGATGTAGAATTTCAAAATTAAAGCCTTTAAAAAATCTACAATATGGGCTATCTTCACTCTAAATTCAGATTAGAATTAAAGGGAAACTGTCCACTATCACACACTAATTTCACTTCAGATTGACAGTAGACCACCTCAGAGTTCCATTCAGGACTATCAGGACATTCTGATGTAGAATTTCAAAATTAAAGCCTTTAAAAAATCTACAATATGGGCTATCTTCACTCTAAATTCAGATTAGAATTAAAGGGAAACTGTCCACTATCACACACTAATTTCACTTCAGATTGACAGTAGACCACCTCAGAGTTCAATCAGGACTATCAGGACATTCTGATGTAGAATTTCAAAATTAAAGCCTTTAAAAAATCTACAACATGGGCTATTTACACACTAAATTCAGATTAGAATTAAAGGGAAACTGTCCACTATCACACACTAATTTCACTTCAGATTGACAGTAGACCACCTCAGAGTTCCATTCAGGGAATATCAGGACATTCTAATATAGAATTTCAAAATTAAAGCCTTTAAAAAATCTCAATATGGGCTAACTTCACTCTAAATTCAGATTAGAATTAAAGGGAAACTGTTCACTATCACACACTAATTTCACATCAGAATAACAGTAGACCACCTTAGAGAATCACTCAGACAGATTCAGGACATTCTGATGTAGAATTTCAAAATTAATGCCTTTAAAAAATCTACAATATGGGCTAACTTCCTTCTGAATTCAGATTTGAATTAAAGGGAAACTGTCCACTATCACACACTGATTTCACTTCAGATTGACAGTAGACCACCTCAGAGTTCCATTCAGGGACTATCAGGACATTCTGATGTAGAATTTCAAAATTAAAGCCTTTAAAAAATCTACAACATGGGCTATCTTCACTCTAAATTCAGATTAGAATTAAAGGGAAACTGTCCACTATCACACACTAATTTCACTTCAGATTGACAGTAGACCACCTCAGAGTTCCATTCAGGACTATCAGGACATTCTGATGTAGAATTTCAAAATTAAAGCCTTTATAAAATCTATAATATGGGCTATCTTCACTCTAAATTCAGATTAGAATCAAAGGGAAACTGTCCACTATAATAGACTAATTTCCCTTCAGAATAATAGTAGACCACTTTAGAGTATCACTCACACAGAATCAGGACATTCTGTTGTAGAATTTCAAAATTAAAGCCTTTAAAAAATCTCAAATATGGGCTATCTTCACTCTAAATTCAGATTAGAATTAAAGGGAAACTGTCCACTATCACACACTAATTTCACTTCAGATTGACAGTAGACCACCTCAGAGTTCCATTCAGGACTATCAGGACATTCTGATGTAGAATTTCAAAATTAAAGCCTTTAAAAAATCTACAATATGGGCTATCTTCACTCTAAATTCAGATTAGAATTAAAGGGAAACTGTCCACTATCACACACCAATTTCACTTCAGAATAAAGTAGACCACCTTAGAGTTCCATTCAGGATATCAGGACATTCTGATGTAGAATTTCAAAATTAAAGCCTTTAAAAAATCTATAATATGGGCTATCTTCACTCTAAATTCAGATTAGAATTAAAGGGAAACTGTCCACTATCACACACTAATTTCACTTCAGATTGACAGCAAACCACCTCAGAGTTCCAGTCAAGGACTATCAGGACATTCTGATGTAGAATTTCAAAATTAAAGCCTTTAAAAAATCTCAAATATGGGCTATCTTCACTCTAAATTCAGATTAGAATTAAAGGGAAACTGTCCACTATCACACACTAATTTCACTTCAGATTGACAGTAGACCACCTCAGAGTTCCATTCAGGGACTATCAGGACATTCTGATGTAGAATTTCAAAATTAAAGCCTTTAAAAAATCTACAATATGGGCTATCTTCACTCTAAATTCAGATTAGAATTAAAGGGAAACTGTCCACTATCACACACTAATTTCACTTCAGATTGACAGTAGACCACCTCAGAGTTCATTCAGGACTATCAGGACATTCTGATGTAGAATTTCAAAATTAAAGCCTTTAAAAAATCTACAACATGGGCTATCTTCACTCTAAATTCAGATTAGAATTAAAGGGAAACTGTCCACTATCACACACTAATTTCACTTCAGATTGACAGTAGACCACCTCAGAGTTCCATTCAGGACTATCAGGACATTCTGATGTAGAATTTCAAAATTAAAGCCTTTAAAAAATCTACAACATGGGCTAGCTTCACTCTAAATTCAGATTAGAATTAAAGGGAAACTGTCCACTATCACACAACAATTTCACTTCAGAATAATAGTAGATCACCTTAGAGTATCACTCAGACAGAATCAGGACATTCTGATGTAGAATTTCAAAATTAAAGCCTTTAAAAAATCTCAAATATGGGCTATCTTCACTCTAAATTCAGATTAGAATTAAAGGTAAACTGTCCACTATCACACACTAATTTCACTTCAGATTGACAGTAGACCACCTCAGAGTTCCATTCAGGGACTATCAGGACATTCTGATGTAGAATTTCAAAATTAAAGCCTTTAAAAAATCTACAATATGGGCTATCTTCACTCTAAATTCAGATTAGAATTAAAGGGAAACTGTCCACTATCACACACTAATTTCACTTCAGAATAAAGTAGACCACCTTAGAGTATCACTCAGACAGAATCAGGACATTCTGATGTAGAATTTCAAAATTAAAGCCTTTAAAAAATCTACAATATGGGCTATCTTCACTCTAAATTCAGATTAGAATTAAAGGGAAACTGTCCACTATCACACACTAATTTCACTTCAGATTGACAGTAGACCACCTCAGAGTATCACTCAGACATATCAGGACATTCTGATGTAGAATTTCAAAATTAAAGCCTTTAAAAAATCTACAATATGGGCTATCTTCACTCTAAATTCAGATTAGAATTAAAGGGAAACTGTCCACTATCACACACTAATTTCACTTCAGATTGACAGTAGACCACCTCAGAGTTCCATTCAGGACTATCAGGACATTCTGATGTAGAATTTCAAAATTAAAGCCTTAAAAAATCTACAACATGGGCTATCTTCACTCTAAATTCAGATTAGAATTAAAGGGAAACTGTCCACTATCACACACCAATTTCACTTCAGATTGACAGTAGACCACCTCAGAGTTCCATTCAGGACTATCAGGACATTCTGATGTAGAATTTCAAAATTAAAGCCTTTAAAAAATCTAAAATATGGGCTATCTTCACTCTAAATTCAGATTAGAATTAAAGGGAAACTGTCCACTATCACACACTAATTTCACTTCAGAATATAGTAGACCACCTTAGAGTATCACTCAGACAGTATCAGGACATTCTGATGTAGAATTTCAAAATTAAAGCCTTTAAAAAATCTACAATATGGGCTAACGTCCCTCTAAATTCAGATTAGAATTAAAGGGAAACTGTCCACTATCACACACTAATTTCACTTCAGATTGACAGTAGACCACCTCAGAGTTCCATTCAGGAATATCAGGACATTCTGATGTAGAATTTCAAAATTAAAGCCTTCAAAAAATCTACAACATGGGCTATCTTCACTCTAAATTCAGATTAGAATTAAAGGGAAACTGTCCGCTATCACACACCAATTTCACTTCCGAATAATAGTAGACCACCTTAGAGTATCACTCAGACAGAATCAGGACATTCTGATGTAGAATTTCAAAATTAAAGCCTTTAAAAAATCTACAATATGGGCTATCTTCACTCTGAATTCAGATTAGAATTAAAGGGAAACTGTCCACTATCACACACTAATTTCACTTCAGATTGACAGTAGATCACCTCAGAGTTCCATTCAAGAACTATCAGGACATTCTGATGTAGAATTTCAAAATTAAAGCCTTTAAAATATAAAAAATATGGGCTATCTTCACTCTAAATTCAGATTAGAATTAAAGGGAAACTGTCCACTATCACACACCAATTTCACTTCAGAATAACAGTAGATCACCTTAGAGTATCACTCAGACAGAATCAGGACATTCTGATGTAGAATTTCAAAATTAAAGCCTTTAAAATATCTCAAACATGGGCTATCTTCACTCTAAATTCAGATTAGAATTAAAGGGAAACTGTCCACTATCACACACTAATTTCAATTAAATTACATACACAAAATTCATTCAGGACTAAGCCCCTTAGAATTCAAAATTAAAGGCTTAAAATCTATAAACAATTTTATCTAATAATTAGAAAAAGGGTAACTGCCAATTCAGATTAGAATTAAAAAACTGTAATCACACTAATTTCACTCAATGAATCAGACATCAGAGTAATTCAAAATAACAAATTTCTTAAATTGGAATTCACTTAAATAATTAGATTCAGGGAAACTGTCAATTCAATTAAAATTTAGAAATGCATAACACCCAATTTCCTTCAAATATTAGGACATCTAAGTAAATTCAATAAACCAATTATTAGAATAAATAAACCCCTAAATACTCAGAATTAGGGAAATTTCCCCTAAATTCAATAAATTAAAAAATTGCATAAACCCCCTAATTCATTCAAGACTAAGACTTTGATTAATTCAAAAAGCTTTAAGAATTAAAATGACACTTAATAAATCAATGGAATTAGGGGCAATTCAATAAATTTAAAAATTGCACTACACCACCAATTCCATTCAGAATACAGGACACTAGTAATCAACATTAAATTCAAAATTAGAATCATTTAAAACCTAAATAAATTACAAATTAAAAATTCATATTAAAAAATTCACTTCAATAAATTCACTTCAGTTACTCAGATCAATCAGGTTCATGTGAATTTAATAATCCTTAGAATTAAAATGTACTGACTCTAAAAATTAGAATTGGGACTGTCAATTCAATAATTTAAATAAAATTGACTAACACCTCAATTCATTCAGAATAACAGGACACTAGAGATTCAAAATTCAAGCTTTAATGTAAAATGCATTAAGCCTAAAAAATTTGAATTTGGTAAATTTCAATATCCCAATAAATTTAAGAAATTCAATCACCTAATTCACTTAGAATTAGGAGCACTGATAAATTTTAAAATACAGCCTTTATTAAATTTCATTAAACCCAAAAAAATTAAATTGGGAAAAATTCCCCTTCTAAATTTAAATTTATTAAGGAAATGTCCACCTCAACCATTCAATTCAGGAAAATTATTAGAATTTCATTAAAGTTTAAAAATCAACATTCTATTTATTTAAATTAAATTAAAATTAAAGGGAAAATTCCCCTTAAACCCCAAATTTATTAGAAAACGTCTATCCACACTAATTTCACTTCAGATTGACAGTAGACCACCTCAGAGTTCCATTCAGGGAATATCAGGACATTCTGATGTAGAATTTCAAAATTAAAGCCTTTAAAAAATCTACAATATGGGCTATCTTCACTCTAAATTCAGATTAGAATTAAAGGGAAACTGTCCACTATCACACACTAATTTCACTTTAGAAAAATAGTACACCACCTTAGAGTATCACTCAGACAGTATCAGAACATTCTGATGTAGAATTTCAAAATTAAAGCCTTTAAAAAATCTACAATATGGGCTATCTTCACTCTAAATTCAGATTAGAATTAAAGGGAAACTGCCCACTATCACACACTAATTTCACTTCAGATTGACAGTAGACCACCTCAGAATGCCATTCAGGGAATATCAGGACATTCTGATGTAGAATTTCAAAATTAAAGCCTTTAAAAAATCTACAATATGGGCTAACTTCCCTCTAAATTCAGATTAGAATTAAAGGGAAACTGCCCACTATCACACACTAATTTCACTTCAGAATAATAGTAGACCACCATAGAGTATCACTCAGACAGTATCAGGACATTCTGATGTAGAATTTCAAAATTAAAGCCTTTAAAAAATCTACAATATGGGCTATCTTCACTCTAAATTCAGATTAGAATTAAAGGAACACTGCCCACTATCACACACTAATTTCACTTCAGATTGACAGTAGACCACCTCAGAATGCCATTCAGGGAATATCAGGACATTCTGATGTAGAATTTCAAAATTAAAGCCTTTAAAAAAATCTATAATATGGGCTAACTTCCCTCTAAATTCAGATTAGAATTAATGGGAAACCATCCACTATTATACTCCAATTTGACTTCAGAATAAAAGTAGACCAACTTAGAGTATCACTCAGACAGAATCAGGACATTCTGATGTAGAATTTCAAAATTAAAGCCTTTAAAAAATCTACAATATGGGCTATCTTCACTCTAAATTCAGATTAGAATTAAAGGAACACTGCCCACTATCACACATTAATTTCACTTCAGATTGACAGTAGACCACCTCAAAATGCCATTCAGGGAATATCAGGACATTCTGATGTAGAATTTCAAAATTAAAGCCTTTATAAAATCTATAATATGGGCTATCTTCACTCTAAATTCAGATTAGAATTAAAGGGAAACTGTCTACTATCACACACCAATTTCACTTCAGAATAATAGTAGACCACCTTAGAGTATCACTCAGACAGAATAAGGACATTCTGATGTAGAATTTCAAAATTAAAGCCTTTAAAAAATCTACAATATGGGCTATCTTCACTCTAAATTCAGATTAGAATTAAAGGGAAACTGTCCACTATCACACACTAATTTCACTTCAGATTGACAGTAGACCACCTCAGAGTTCCATTCAGGAATATCAGGACATTCTGATGTAGAATTTCAAAATTAAAGCCTTTAAAAATTCTACAATATGGGCTATCTTCCCTCTAAATTCAGATTAGAATTAAAGGGAAACTATCCACTATCACACACCAATTTCACTTCAGAATAATAGTAGACCACCTTAGAGTATCACTCAGACAGAATAAGGACATTCTGATGTAGAATTTCAAAATTAAAGCCTTTAAAAATTCTCATATATGGGCTATCTTCACTCTAAATTCAGATTAGAATTATAGGGAAACTGTCCACTATCACACACTAATTTCACTTCAGATTGACTCAAATATGGGCTATCTTCACTCTAAATTAAGATTAGAATTAAAGGGAAACTGTCCACTATCACACACTAATTTCACTTCAGATTGACAGTAGACCACCTCAGAGTTCCATTCAAGGACTATCAGGACATTCTGATGTAGAATTTCAAAATTAAAGCCCTTAAAAATCTATAATTTGGGCTATCTTCACTCTAAATTCAGATTAGAATTAAAGGGAAACTGTCCACTATCACACACTAATTTCACTTCAGGTGGACAGTAGTCCACCTCAGAGTTCCATTCAGGGAATATCAGGACATTCTGATGTATAATTTCAAAATTAAAGCCCTTAAAAATCTATAATTTGGGCTATCTTCACTCTAAATTCAGATTAGAATTAAAGGGAAACTGTCCACTATCACACACCAATTTCACTTCAGAATAATATTAGATCACCTTAGAGTATATCTCAGACAGAATCAGGACATTCTGATGTAGAATTTCAAAATTAAAGCCTTTAAAAAATCTACAATATGGGCTATCTTCACTCTAAATTCAGATTAGAATTAAAGGGAAACTGCCCACTATCACACACTAATTTCACTTCAGATTGACAGTAGACCACCTCAGAATGCCATTCAGGGAATATCAGGACATTCTGATGTAGAATTTCAAAATTAAAGCCTTTAAAAAAATCTATAATATGGGCTAACTTCCCTCTAATTCAGATTAGAATTAAAGGGAAACTGTCCACTATCACACACCAATTTCACTTCAGAATAAAAGTAGACCACCTTAGAGTATCACAAAGACAGAATCAGGACATTCTGATGTAGAATTTCAAAATTAAAGCCTTTAAAAAATCTACAATATGGGCTATCTTCACTCTAAATTCAGATTAGAATTAAAGGGAAACTGTCCACTATCACACACTAATTTCACTTCAGATTGACAGTAGACCACCTCAGAGTTCCATTCAGGAATATCAGGACATTCTGATGTAGAATTTCAAAATTAAAGCCTTTAAAAAATCTACAATATGGGCTATCTTCACTCTAAATTCAGATTAGAATTAAAGGGAAACTGTCGACTATCATAGACTAATTTCACTTCAGAATAATAGTAGACCACCTTAGAGTATCACTCAGACAGTATCAGCACATTCTGATGTAGAATTTCAAAATTAAAGCCTTTAAAAAATCTACAATATGGGCTATCTTCACTCTAAATTCAGATTAGAATTAAAGGTAAATTGTCCACTATCACACACTAATTTCACTTCAGATTGACAGTAGACCACCTCAGAGATCCATTCAGGGACTATCAGGACATTCTGATGTAGAATTTCAAAATTAAAGCCTTTAAAATATCTACAACATGGGCTATCTTCCCTTTGAATTCAGATTAGAATTAAAGGGAAACTGTCCACTATCACACACCAATTTCACTTCAGAATAATAGTAGATCACCTTAGAGTATAACTCATACAGAATCAGGACATTCTGATGTAGAATTTCAAAATTAAAGCCTTTAAAATATCTCAAATATGGGCTATCTTCACTCTAAATTCAGATTAGAATTAAAGGGAAACTGTCCACTATCACACACTAATTTCACTTCAGATTGAAAGTAGACCACCTCAGAGTTCCATTCAAGGACTATCAGGACATTCTGATGTAGAATTTCAAAATTAAAGCCTTTAAAAAATATACAACATGAGCTATCTTCACTCTAAATTCAGATTAGAATTAAAGGGAAACTGTCCACTATCACACACCAATTTCACTTCAGAATAATAGTAGATCACCTTAGAGTATCACTCAGACAGAATTAGGACATTCTGATGTAGAATTTCAAAATTAAAGCCTTTAAAAAATCTACAATATGGGCTATCTTCACTCTAAATTAAGATTAGAATTATAGGGAAACTGTCCACTATCACACACTAATTTCACTTCAGATTGACTCAAATATGGGCTATCTTCACTCTAAATTAAGATTAGAATTAAAGGGAAACTGTCCACTATCACACACTAATTTCACTTCAGATTGACAGTAGACCACCTCAGAGTTCCATTCAAGGACTATCAGGACATTCTGATGTAGAATTTCAAAATTAAAGCCCTTAAAAATCTATAATTTGGGCTATCTTCACTCTAAATTCAGATTAGAATTAAAGGGAAACTGTCCACTATCACACACTAATTTCACTTCAGGTGGACAGTAGTCCACCTCAGAGTTCCATTCAGGGAATATCAGGACATTCTGATGTATAATTTCAAAATTAAAGCCCTTAAAAATCTATAATTTGGGCTATCTTCACTCTAAATTCAGATTAGAATTAAAGGGAAACTGTCCACTATCACACACCAATTTCACTTCAGAATAATATTAGATCACCTTAGAGTATATCTCAGACAGAATCAGGACATTCTGATGTAGAATTTCAAAATTAAAGCCTTTAAAATATCTCAAACATGGGCTATCTTCACTCTAAATTCAGATTAGAATTAAAGGGAAACTGTCCACTATCACACACTAATTTCACTTCAGATTGACAGTAGACCACCTCAGAGTTCCATTCAAGGACTATCAGGACATTCTGATGTAGAATTTCAAAATTAAAGACTTTAAAAAATCTATAATTTGGGCTATCTTCACTCTAAATTCAGATTAGAATTAAAGGGAAACTGTCCACTATCACACACCAATTTCACTTCAGAATAATATTAGATCACCTTAGAGTATAACTCAGACAGAATCAGGACATTCTGATGTAGAATTTCAAAATTAAAGCCATTAAAATATCTCAAATATGGGCTATCTTCACTCTAAATTAAGATTAGAATTATAGGGAAACTGTCCACTATCACACACTAATTTCACTTCAGATTGACTCAAATATGGGCTATCTTCACTCTAAATTAAGATTAGAATTAAAGGGAAACTGTCCACTATCACACACTAATTTCACTTCAGATTGACAGTAGACCACCTCAGAGTTCCATTCAAGGACTATCAGGACATTCTGATGTAGAATTTCAAAATTAAAGCCCTTAAAAATCTATAATTTGGGCTATCTTCACTCTAAATTCAGATTAGAATTAAAGGGAAACTGTCCACTATCACACACTAATTTCACTTCAGGTGGACAGTAGTCCACCTCAGAGTTCCATTCAGGGAATATCAGGACATTCTGATGTATAATTTCAAAATTAAAGCCCTTAAAAATCTATAATTTGGGCTATCTTCACTCTAAATTCAGATTAGAATTAAAGGGAAACTGTCCACTATCACACACCAATTTCACTTCAGAATAATATTAGATCACCTTAGAGTATATCTCAGACAGAATCAGGACATTCTGATGTAGAATTTCAAAATTAAAGCCTTTAAAATATCTCAAACATGGGCTATCTTCACTCTAAATTCAGATTAGAATTAAAGGGAAACTGTCCACTATCACACACTAATTTCACTTCAGATTGACAGTAGACCACCTCAGAGTTCCATTCAAGGACTATCAGGACATTCGAATGTAGAATTTCAAAATTAAAGACTTTAAAAAATCTATAATTTGGGCTATCTTCACTCTAAATTCAGATTAGAATTAAAGGGAAACTGTCCACTATCACACACCAATTTCACTTCAGAATAATATTAGATCACCTTAGAGTATAACTCAGACAGAATCAGGACATTCTGATGTAGAATTTCAAAATTAAAGCCATTAAAATATCTCAAATATGGGCTATCTTCACTCTAAATTAAGATTAGAATTATAGGGAAACTGTCCACTATCACACACTAATTTCACTTCAGATTGACTCAAATATGGGCTATCTTCACTCTAAATTAAGATTAGAATTAAAGGGAAACTGTCCACTATCACACACTAATTTCACTTCAGAATAAAAGTAGACCACCTTAGAGTTCACTCAGACAGAATCAGGACATTCTGATGTAGAATTTCAAAATTAAAGCCTTTAAAAAATCTATAATATGGGCTATCTTCACTCTAAATTCAGATTAGAATTAAAGGGAAACTGTCCACTATCACACACTAATTTCACTTCAGATTGACAGTAGACCACCTCAGAGTTCCATTCAGGGAATATCAGGACATTCTGATGTAGAATTTCAAAATTAAAGCCTTTAAAAAATCTCAAATATGGGCTATCTTCACTCTAAATTCAGATTAGAATTAAAGGGAAACTGTCCACTATCACACACCAATTTCACTTCAGAATAATAGTAGATCACCTTAGAGTATCACTCAGACAGAATTAGGACATTCTGATGTAGAATTTCAAAATTAAAGCCTTTAAAAAATCTACAATATGGGCTATCTTCACTCTAAATTCAGATTAGAATTAAAGGGAAACTGTCCACTATCACACACTAATTTCACTTCAGATTGACAGTAGACCACCTCAGAGTTCCATTCAGGAATATCAGGACATTCTGATGTAGAATTTCAAAATTAAAGCCTTTAAAAAATCTACAACATGGGCTATCTTCACTCTAAATTCAGATTAGAATTAAAGGGAAACTGTCCACTATCACACACCAATTTCACTTCAGAATAACAGTAGACCACCTTAGAGTATCACTCAGACAGTATCAGGACATTCTGATGTAGAATTTCAAAATTAAAGCCTTTAAAAAATCTACAACATGGGCTATCTTCACTCTAAATTCAGATTAGAATTAAAGGGAAACTGTCCACTATCACACACTAATTTCACTTCAGATTGACAGTAGACCACCTCAGAGTTCCATTCAGGGAATATCAGGACATTCTGATGTAGAATTTCAAAATTAAAGCCTTCAAAAAATCTACAACATGGGCTATCTTCACTCTAAATTCAGATTAGAATTAAAGGGAAAATGTCCACTATCACACACCAATTTCACTTCAGAATAACAGGCGACTACCTTAGAGTATAACTCAGACAGTATCAGGTCATTCTGATGTAGAATTTCAAAATTAAAGCCCTTAAAAAATCTATAATTTGGGCTATCTTCACTCTAAATTCAGATTAGAATTAAAGGGAAACTGTCCACTATCACACACTAATTTCACTTCAGAATATAGGTAGACCACCTTAGAGTATCACTCAGACAGTATCAGGACATTCTGATGTAGAATTTCAAAATTAAAGCCTTTAAAAAAATCTATAATATGGGCTATCTTCACTCTAAATTCAGATTAGAATTAAAGGGAAACTGTCCACTATCACACACCAATTTCACTTCAGAATAATATTAGATCACCTTAGAGTATAACTCAGACAGAATCAGGACATTCTCATGTAGAATTTGAAAATTAAAGACTTTAAAAAATCTCAAATATGGGCTATCTTCACTCTAAATTCAGATTAGAATTAAAGGGAAACTGTCCACTATCACACACTAATTTCACTTCAGATTGACAGAAGACCACCTCAGAGTTCCATTCAGGACTATCAGGACATTCTGATGTAGAATTTCAAAATTAAAGCCTTTAAAAAATCTACAATATGGGCTATCTTCACTCTAAATTCAGATTAGAATTAAAGGGAAACTGTCCACTATCACACACTAATTTCACTTCAGAATGACAGTAGACCACCTTAGAGTTCACTCAGGACATATCAGGACATTCTGATGTAGAATTTCAAAATTAAAGCCTTTAAAAAATCTACAATATGGGCTATCTTCACTCTAAATTCAGATTAGAATTAAAGGGAAACTGTCCACTATCACACACTAATTTCACTTCAGATTGACAGTAGACCACCTCAGAGTTCCATTCAGGGAATATCAGGACATTCTGATGTAGAATTTCAAAATTAAAGCCTTTAAAAAATCTACAACATGGGCTATCTTCACTCTAAATTCAGATTAGAATTAAAGGGAAACTGTCCACTATCACACACCAATTTCACTTCAGAATAAAAGTAGACCACCTTAGAGTTACAGAAACACAGAATCAGGACATTCTGATGTAGAATTTCAAAATTAAAGCCTTTAAAAAATCTACAATATGGGCTATCTTCACTCTAAATTCAGATTAGAATTAAAGGGAAACTGCCCACTATCACACTAATTTCACTTCAGATTGACAGTAGACCACCTCAGAATGCCATTCAGGGAATATCAGGACATTCTGATGTAGAATTTCAAAATTAAAGCCTTTAAAAAATCTACAATATGGGCTAACTTCCCTCTAAATTCAGATTAGAATTAAAGGGAAACTGCCCACTATCACACACTAATTTCACTTCAGAATAATAGTAGACCACCATAGAGTATCACTCAGACATTATCAGGACATTCTGATGTAGAATTTCAAAATTAAAGCCTTTAAAAAATCTACAATATGGGCTATCTTCACTCTAAATTCAGATTAGAATTAAAGGGAAACTGTCCACTATCACACACTAATTTCACTTCAGATTGACAGTAGACCACCTCAGAGTTCCATTCAGGGACTATCAGGACATTCTGATGTAGAATTTCAAAATTAAAGCCTTTAAAAAAATCTACAACATGGGCTATCTTCACTCTAAATTCAGATTAGAATTAAAGGGAAACTGTCCACTATCACACACCAATTTCACTTCAGAATAATAGTAGATCACCTTAGAGTATCACTCAGACAGAATTAGGACATTCTGATGTAGAATTTCAAAATTAAAGCCTTTAAAAAATCTACAATATGGGCTATCTTCACTCTAAATTCAGATTAGAATTAAAGGTAAACTGTCCACTATCACAAACTAATTTCCCTTCAGATTGACAGTAGACCACCTCAGAGTTCCATTCAGGGACTATCAGGACATTCTGATGTAGAATTTCAAAATTAAAGCCTTTAAAAAAATCTACAACATGGGCTATCTTCACTCTAAATTCAGATTAGAATTAAAGGGAAACTGTCCACTATCACACACCAATTTCACTTCAGAATAATATTAGATCACCTTAGAGTATAACTCAGACAGAATCAGGACATTCTGATGTAGAATTTCAAAATTAAAGCCTTTAAAATATCTCAAATATGGGCTATCTTCACTCTAAATTCAGATTAGAATTAAAGGGAAACTGTCCACTATCACACACTAATTTCACTTCAGATTGACAGTAGACCACCTCAGAGTTCCATTCAAGGACTATCAGGACATTCTGATGTAGAATTTCAAAATTAAAGCCTTTAAAAAATCTACAACATGGGCTATCTCCCTCTGAATTCAGATTAGAATTAAAGGGAAACTGTCCGCTATCACACACCAATTTCACTTCCGAATAATAGTAGACCACCTTAGAGTATCACTCACACAGAATCAGGACATTCTGATGTAGAATTTCAAAATTAAAGCCTTTAAAATATCTCAAATATGGGCTATCTTCACTCTAAATTCAGATTAGAATTAAAGGGAAACTGTCCACTATCACACACTAATTTCACTTCAGATTGACTCAAATATGGGCTATCTTCACTCTAAATTAAGATTAGAATTAAAGGGAAACTGTCCACTATCACACACTAATTTCACTTCAGATTGACAGTAGACCACCTCAGAGTTCCATTCAAGGACTATCAGGACATTCTGATGTAGAATTTCAAAATTAAAGCCCTTAAAAATCTACAACGTGGGCTATCTTCACTCTAAATTCAGATTAGAATTAAAGGGAAACTGTCCACTATCACACACTAATTTCACTTCAAGGGGACAGTAGTCCACCTCAGAGTTCCATTCAGAGAATATCAGGACATTCAGAGGTAGAATTTCAAAATTAAAGCCCTTAAAAATCTATAATTTGGGCTATCTTCACTCTAAATTCAGATTAGAATTAAAGGGAAACTGTCCACTATCACACACCAATTTCACTTCAGAATAATATTAGATCACCTTAGAGTATATCTCAGACAGAATCAGGACATTCTGATGTAGAATTTCAAAATTAAAGCCTTTAAAAAATCTACAATATGGGCTATCTTCACTCTAAATTCAGATTAGAATTAAAGGGAAACTGTCAACTATCACACACTAATTTCACTTCACATTGACAGTAGACCACCTCAGAGTTCCATTCAGGGACTATGAGGACATTCTGATGTAGAATTTCAAAATTAAAGCCTTTAAAAAATCTAAAATATGGGCTATCTTCACTCTAAATTCAGATTAGAATTAAAGGGAAACTGTCCACTATCACACACTAATTTCACTTCAGAATAATAGTAGACCAACTTAGAGTTTCACAAAGACAGAATCAGGACATTCTGATGTAGAATTTCAAAATTAAAGCCTTTAAAAAATCTTTAATATGGGCTATCTTCACTCTAAATTCAGATTAGAATCAAAGGGAAACTGCCCACTATCACACACTAATTTCACTTCAGATTGACAGTAGACCACCTTAGAGTTTCCCTCAGACAGAATCAGGACATTCTGATGTAGAATTTCAAAATTAAAGCCTTTAAAAAATCTACAATATGGGCTAACTTCCCTCTGAATTCAGATTAGAATTAAAGGGAAACTGTCCACTATCACACACTAATTTCACTTCAGATTGACAGTAGACCACCTCAGAGTTCCATTCAGGGAATATCAGGACATTCTGATGTAGAATTTCAAAATTAAAGCCTTTAAAAAATCTATAATATGGGCTATCTTCACTCTAAATTCAGATTAGAATTAAAGGGAAACTGTCCACTATCACACACTAATTTCACATCAGAATAAAAGTAGACCACCTTAGAGAATCACTCAGACAGAATCAGGACATTCTGATGTAGAATTTCAAAATTAAAGCCTTTAAAAAATATCATATATGGGCTATCTTCACTCTAAATTCAGATTAGAATTAAAGGGAAACTGTCCACTATCACACACCAATTTCACTTCAGATTGACAGTAGACCACCTCAGAGTTCCATTCAAGGAACTATCAGGACATTCTGATGTAGAATTTCAAAATTAAAGACTTTAAAAAATCTACAACATGGGCTATCTTCACTCTAAATTCAGATTAGAATTAAAGGGAAACTGTCCACTATCACACACCAATTTCACTTCAGAATAATAGTAGATCACCTTAGAGTATCACTCAGACAGAATCAGGACATTCTGATGTAGAATTTCAAAATTAAAGCCTTTAAAAAATCTCAAATATGGGCTATCTTCACTCTAAATTCAGATTAGAATTAAAGGGAAACTGTCCACTATGACACGCTAATTTCACTTCAGATTGACAGTAGACCACCTCAGAGTTCCATTCAGGGAATATCAGGACATTCTCATGTAGAATTTCAAAATTAAAGACTTTATAAAATCTACAACATGGGCTATCTTCACTCTAAATTCAGATTAGAATTAAAGGGAAACTGTCCACTATCACACACTAATTTCACATCAGAATAACAGTAGACCACCTTAGAGAATCACTCAGACAGATTCAGGACATTCTGATGTAGAATTTCAAAATTAATGCCTTTAAAAAATCTACAATATGGGCTAACTTCCCTCTGAATTCAGATTTGAATTAAAGGGAAACTGTCCACTATCACACACTAATTTCACATCAGATTGACAGTAGACCACCTCAGAATGCCATTCAGGGAATATCAGGACATTCTGATGTAGAATTTCAAAATTAAAGCCTTTAAAAAAATCTACAATATGGGCTAACTTCCCTCTGAATTCAGATTAGAATTAAAGGGAAACTGTCCACTATCACACACTAATTTCACATCAGAATAAAAGTAGACCACCTTAGAGAATCACTCAGACAGAATCAGGACATTCTGATGTAGAATTTCAAAATTAAAGCCTTTAAAAAATCTACAATATGGGCTATCTTCACTCTAAATTCAGATTAGAATTAAAGGGAAACTGTCCACTATCACACACTAATTTCACTTTAGAAAAATAGTACACCACCTTAGAGTATCACTCAGACAGTATCAGGACATTCTGATGTAGAATTTCAAAATTAAAGCCTTTAAAAAATCTACAATATGGGCTAACTTCTCTCTGAACTCAGATTAGAATTAAAGGGAAACTGTCCACTATCACACACTGATTTCACATCAGAATAATAGTAGACCACTTTAGAGAATCACTCAGACAGAATCAGGACATTCTGATGTAGAATTTCAAAATTAAAGCCTTTAAAAAATATCATATATGGGCTATCTTCACTCTAAATTCAGATTAGAATTAAAGGGAAACTGTCCACTATCACACACCAATTTCACTTCAGATTGACAGTAGACCACCTCAGAGTTCCATTCAAGGACTATCAGGACATTCTGATGTAGAATTTCAAAATTAAAGCCTTTAAAATATCTCAAATATGGGCTATCTTCACTCTAAATTCAGATTAGAATTAAAGGGAAACTGTCCACTATCACACACTAATTTCCCTTCAGATTGACAGTAGACCACCTCAGAGTTCCATTCAAGGACTATCAGGACATTCTGATGTAGAATTTCAAAATTAAAGCCTTTAAAAAATATACAACATGGGCTAGCTTCACTCTAAATTCAGATTAGAATTAAAGGGAAACTGTCCACTATCACACACTAATTTCACTTCAGAATAATAGTAGACCACCTTAGAGTATCACTCAGACAGAATCAGGACATTCTGATGTAGAATTTCAAAATTAAAGCCTTTAAAAAATCTACAATATGGGCTATCTTCCCTCTGAATTCAGATTAGAATTAAAGGGAAACTGCCCACTATCACACACTAATTTCACTTCAGATTGACAGTAGACCACCTCGGAATGCCATTCAGGGAATATCAGGACATTCTGATGTAGAATTTCAAAATTAAAGCCATTAAAAAATCTACAATATGGGCTATCTTCACTCTAAATTCAGATTAGAATTAAAGGGAAACTGTCCACTATCACACACCAATTTCACTTCAGAATAATAGTAGACTACATCACTCAGACAGAATCAGGACATTCTGATGTAGAATTTCAAAATTAAAGCCTTTAAAAATTCTCAATATGGGCTATCTTCACTCTAAATTCAGATTAGAATTAAAGGGAAACTATCCACTATCACACACTAATTTCACTTCAGATTGACAGTAGACCACCTCAGAGTTCCATTCAGGGAATATCAGGACATTCTGATGTAGAATTTCAAAATTAAAGCCTTTAAAAAATCTACAATATGGGCTAACTTCACTCTGAATTCAGATTAGAATTAAAGGGAAACTGTCCACTATCACACACCAATTTCACATCAGAATAAAAGTAGACCACCTTAGAGAATCACTCAGACAGAATCAGGACATTCTGATTTAGAATTTCAAAATTAAAGCCTTTAAAAAATCTACAATATGGGCTATCTTCACTATAAATTCAGATTAGAATTAAAGGGAAACTGCCACTATCACAACTAATTTCACTTCAGATTGACAGTAGACCACCTCAGAGATGCCATTCAGGGAATATCAGGACATTCTGATGTAGAACTTCAAAATTAAAGCCTTTAAAAAATCTACAATATGGGCTAACTTCCCTCTGAATTCAGATTAGAATTAAAGGGAAACTGTTCACTATCACACACTAATTTCACATCAGAATAACAGTAGACCACCTTAGAGAATCACTCAGACAGATTCAGGACATTCTGATGTAGAATTTCAAAATTAATGCCTTTAAAAAATCTACAATATGGGCTAACTTCCCTCTGAATTCAGATTAGAATTAAAGGGAAACTGTCCACTATCACACACTAATTTCACTTCAGATTGACAGTAGACCACCTCAGAGTTCCATTCAGGGACTATGAGGACATTCTGATGTAGAATTTCAAAATTAAAGCCTTTAAAAAATCTACAATACGGGCTATCTTCACTCTAAATTCAGATTAGAATTAAAGGGAAACTGTCCACTATCACACACTAATTTATCTTCAGGTGGACAGTAGTCCACCTCAGAGTTCCATTCAGGGAATATCAGGACATTCTGATGTAGAATTTCAAAATTAAAGCCTTTAAAAAATCTACAATATGGGCTATCTTCACTCTAAATTCAGATTAGAATTAAAGGGAAACTGTCGACTATCACACACTAATTTCCCTTCAGAATAATAGTAGACCACTTTAGAGTATCACTCAGACAGTATCAGGACATTCTGATTTAGAATTTCAAAATTAAAGCCTTTAAAAAATCTACAATATGGGCTAACTTCCCTCTGAACTCAGATTAGAATTAAAGGGAAACTGTCCACTATCACACACTAATTTCACTTCAGATTGACAGTAGACCACCTCAGAGTTCCATTCAAGAACTATCAGGACATTCTGATGTAGAATTTCAAAATTAAAGCCTTTAAAATATAACAAATATGGGCTATCTTCACTCTAAATTCAGATTAGAATTAAAGGGAAACTGTCCACTATCACACACTAATTTCACTTCAGATTGACAGTAGACCACCTCAGAGTTCCATTCAAGGACTATCAGGACATTCTGATGTAGAATTTAAAAATTAAAGCCTTAAAAATCTATAATTTGGGCTATCTTCACTCTAAATTCAGATTAGAATTAAAGGGAAACTGTCCACTATCACACACCAATTTCACTTCAGGTGACAGTAGTCCACCTCAGAGTTCCATTCAGGGACTATCAGGACATTCTGATGTAGAATTTCAAAATTAAAGCCTTAAAAAATCTATAATATGGGCTATCTTCACTCTAAATTCAGATTAGAATTAAAGGGAAACTGTCCACTATCACACACAAATTTCACTTTAGAATAAAGTACACCACCTTAGAGTATCACTCAGACAGTATCAGGACATTCTGATGTAGAATTTCAAAATTAAAGCCTTTAAAAAATCTAAATATGGGCTATCTTCACTCTAAATTCAGATTAGAATTAAAGGGAAACTGTCCACTATCACACACTAATTTCACTTCAGATTGACAGTAGACCACCTCAGAGTTCATTCAGGGACTATCAGGACATTCTGATGTAGAATTTCAAAATTAAAGCCTTTAAAAAATCTACAACATGGGCTATCTTCACTCTAAATTCAGATTAGAATTAAAGGGAAACTGTCCACTATCACACACTAATTTCACTTCAGATTGACAGTAGACCACCTCAGAGTTCCATTCAGGAATATCAGGACATTCTGATGTAGAATTTCAAAATTAAAGACTTTAAAAAATCTCATATATGGGCTATCTTCACTCTAAATTCAGATTAGAATTAAAGGGAAACTGTCCACTATCACACACCAATTTCAATTTAGAAAAATAGTACACCACCTTAGAGTATCACTCAGACAGAATCAGGACATTCTGATGTAGAATTTCAAAATTAAAGCCTTTACAAACACTACAATATGGGCTATCTTCACTCTAAATTCAGATTAGAATTAAAGGGAAACTGTCCACTATCACACACTAATTTCACTTCAGATTGACAGTAGACCACCTCAGAGTTCCATTCAGGAATATCAGGACATTCTGATGTAGAATTTCAAAATTAAAGCCTTTAAAAAATCTCATATATGGGCTATCTTCACTCTAAATTCAGATTAGAATTAAAGGGAAACTGTCCACTATCACACACTAATTTCACATCAGAATAAAAGTAGACCACCTTAGAGAATCACTCAGACAGAATCAGGACATTCTGATGTAGAATTTCAAAATTAAAGCCTTTAAAAAATCTACAATATGTGCTATCTTCACTCTAAATTCAGATTAGAATTAAAGGGAAACTGTCCACTATCACACACTAATTTCACTTCAGGTGGACAGTAGTCCACCTCAGAGTTCCATTCAGGGAATATCAGGACATTCTGATGTAGAATTTCAAAATTAAAGCCTTTAAAAAATCTACAATATGGGCTATCTTCACTCTAAATTCAGATTAGAATTAAAGGGAAACTGTCCACTATCACACACTAATTTCACTTCAGAATAATAGTAGACACCTTAGAGTATCACTCAGACAGTATCAGGACATTCTGATGTAGAATTTCAAAATTAAAGCCTTTAAAAAATCTACAATATGGGCTATCTTCACTCTAAATTCAGATTAGAATTAAAGGGAAACTATCCACTATCACACACCAATTTCACTTCAGATTGACAGTAGACCACCTCAGAGTTCCATTCAGGGAATATCAGGACATTCTGATGTAGAATTTCAAAATTAAAGCCTTTAAAAAATCTACAACATGGGCTATCTTCACTCTAAATTCAGATTAGAATTAAAGGGAAACTGTCCACTATCACACACCAATTTCACTTCAGAATAATAGTAGATCACCTTAGAGTATCACTCAGACAGAATCAGGACATTCTGATGTAGAATTTCAAAATTAAAGCCTTTAAAAAATCTCAAATATGGGCTATCTTCACTCTAAATTCAGATTAGAATTAAAGGTAAACTGTCCACTATCACACACTAATTTCACTTCAGATTGACAGTAGACCACCTCAGAGTTCCATTCAGGACTATCAGGACATTCTGATGTAGAATTTCAAAATTAAAGACTTTAAAAAATCTATAATTTGGGCTATCTTCACTCTAAATTCAGATTAGAATTAAAGGGAAACTGTCCACTATCACACACCAATTTCACTTCAGAATAATAGTAGATCACCTTAGAGTATCACTCAGACAGAATCAGGACATTCTGATGTAGAATTTCAAAATTAAAGCCTTTAAAATATCTCAAATATGGGCTATCTTCACTCTAAATTCAGATTAGAATTAAAGGGAAACTGTCCACTATCACACACTAATTTCACTTCAGATTGACAGTAGACCACCTCAGAGTTCCATTCAGGGACTATCAGGACATTCTGATGTAGAATTTCAAAATTAAAGCCTTTAAAAAATCTACAATATGGGCTAACTTCACTCTAAATTCAGATTAGAATTAAAGGGAAACTGTCCACTATCATAGACTAATTTCCCTTCAGAATAATAGTAGACCACTTTAGAGTATCACTCAGACAGTATCAGGACATTCTGATTTAGAATTTCAAAATTAAAGCCTTTAAAAAATCTAAAATATGGGCTATCTTCACTCTAAATTCAGATTAGAATTAAAGGGAAACTGCCCACTATCACACACAATTTCACTTCAGAATAAAGTAGACCACCTTAGAGTATCACTCAGACAGAATCAGGACATTCTGATGTAGAATTTCAAAATTAAAGCCTTTAAAAAATCTTTAATATGGGCTATCTTCACTCTAAATTCAGATTAGAATTAAAGGGAAACTGTCCACTATCACACACTAATTTCACTTCAGATTGACAGTAGACCACCTCAGAGTTCCATTCAGGAATATCAGGACATTCTGATGTAGAATTTCAAAATTAAAGCCTTTAAAAAATCTACAATATGGGCTATCTTCACTCTAAATTCAGATTAGAATTAAAGGGAAACTGTCCACTATCACACACCAATTTCACATCAGAATAAAAGTAGACCACCTTAGAGAATCACTCAGACAGAATCAGGACATTCTGATGTAGAATTTCAAAATTAAAGCCTTTAAAAAATATCATATATGGGCTATCTTCACTCTAAATTCAGATTAGAATTAAAGGGAAACTGTCCACTATCACACACCAATTTCACTTCAGATTGACAGTAGACCACCTCAGAGTTCCATTCAGGACTATCAGGACATTCTGATGTAGAATTTCAAAATTAAAGCCTTTAAAAAATCTACAATATGGGCTATCTTCACTCTAAATTCAGATTAGAATTAAAGGGAAACTGTCCACTATCACACACCAATTTCACTTCAGAATAATAGTAGACCACCTTAGAGTATCACTCAGACAGTATCAGGACATTCTGATGTAGAATTTCAAAATTAAAGCCTTTAAAAAATCTACAACATGGGCTATCTTCACTCTAAATTCAGATTAGAATTAAAGGGAAACTGTCAACTATCACACACTAATTTCACTTCAGATTGACAGTAGACCACCTCAGAGTTCCATTCAGGGACTATCAGGACATTCTGATGTAGAATTTCAAAATTAAAGCCTTTAAAAAATCTATAATATGGGCTATCTTCACTCTAAATTCAGATTAGAATTAAAGGGAAACTGTCCACTATCACAAACCAATTTCACCTCAGAATAATAGTAGACCACCTTAGAGTATCACTCACACAGAATCAGTACATTCTGATGTAGAATTTCAAAATTAAAGCCTTTAAAATATTTCAAATATGGTCTATCTTCACTCTAAATTCAGATTAGAATTAAAGGGAAACTGTCCACTATCACAAACTAATTTCACTTCAGATTGACAGTAGACCACATCAGAGTTCCATTCAGGACTATCAGGACATTCTGATGTAGAATTTCAAAATTAAAGCCTTTAAAAAATCTACAACATAGGGCTATCTTCACTCTAAATTCAGATTAGAATTAAAGGGAAACTGTCCACTATCACACACTAATTTCACTTCAGATTGACAGTAGACCACCTCAGAGTTCCATTCAAGAACTATCAGGACATTCTGATGTAGAATTTCAAAATTAAAGACTTTAAAAAATCTACAACATGGGCTATCTTCACTCTAAATTCAGATTAGAATTAAAGGGAAACTGTCCACTATCACACACCAATTTCACTTCAGAATAATAGTAGATCACCTTAGAGTATAACTCAGACAGAATCAGGACATTCTGATGTAGAATTTCAAAATTAAAGCCTTTAAAATATAACAAATATGGGCTATCTTCACTCTAAATTCAGATTAGAATTAAAGGGAAACTGTCCACTATCACACACTAATTTCACTTCAGATTGACAGTAGACCACCTCAGAGTTCCATTCAGGACTATCAGGACATTCTGATGTAGAATTTCAAAATTAAAGCCTTTAAAAAATCTACAATATGGGCTATCTTCACTCTAAATTCAGATTAGAATTAAAGGGAAACTGTCCACTATCACACACTAATTTCACTTCAGAATAAAGTAGACCACCTTAGAGTATCACTCAGACAGTATCAGGACATTCTGATGTAGAATTTCAAAATTAAAGACTTTAAAAAATCTATAATTTGGGCTATCTTCCCTTTGAATTCAGATTAGAATTAAAGGGAAACTGTCCACTATCACACACTAATTTCACTTCAGATTGACAGTAGATCACCTTAGAGTATCACTCAGGACAGATCAGGACATTCTGATGTAGAATTTCAAAATTAAAGCCTTTAAAAAATCTCAAATATGGGCTATCTTCACTCTAAATTCAGATTAGAATTAAAGGGAAACTGTCCACTATCACACACTAATTTCACTTCAGAATGACAGTAGACCACCTCAGAGTTCACTCAGACAGATCAGGACATTCTGATGTAGAATTTCAAAATTAAAGCCTTTAAAAAATCTATAATATGGGCTATCTTCACTCTGAATTCAGATTAGAATTAAAGGGAAACTGTCCACTATCACACACTAATTTCACTTCAGATTGACAGTAGACCACCTCAGAGTTCCATTCAGGGACTATCAGGACATTCTGATGTAGAATTTCAAAATTAAAGCCTTTAAAAAATCTACAATATGGGCTATCTTCACTCTAAATTCAGATTAGAATTAAAGGGAAACTATCCAGTATCACACACCAATTTCACTTCAGAATATTAGTAGACCACCTTAGAGTATCACTCAGACAGTATCAGGACATTCTGATGTAGAATTTCAAAATTAAAGCCTTTAAAAAATCTACAATATGGGCTATCTTCACTCTAAATTCAGATTAGAATTAAAGGAACACTGTCCACTATCACACACTAATTTCACTTCAGATTGACAGTAGACCACCTCAGAATGCCATTCAGGGAATATCAGGACATTCTGATGTAGAATTTCAAAATTAAAGCCTTTAAAAAATCTAAAATATGGGCTATCTTCACTCTAAATTCAGATTAGAATTAAAGGGAAACTGTCCACTATCACACACTAATTTCACTTCAGAATGAAAGTAGACCACCTTAGAGTTCCACTCAGGACAGATCAGGACATTCTGATGTAGAATTTCAAAATTAAAGCCTTTAAAAAATCTACAATATGGGCTATCTTCACTCTAAATTCAGATTAGAATTAAAGGGAAACTGTCCACTATCACACACTAATTTCACTTCAGATTGACAGTAGTCCACCTCAGAGTTCCATTCAGGGAATATCAGGACATTCTGATGTAGAATTTCAAAATTAAAGCCTTTAAAAAATCTACAATATGGGCTATCTTCACTCTGAATTCAGATTAGAATTAAAGGGAAACTGTCCACTATCACACACCAATTTCACTTCAGAATAATAGTAGACCACCTTAGAGTATCACTCAGACAGAATCAGGACATTCTGATGTAGAATTTCAAAATTAAAGCCTTTAAAAAATCTCAAATATGGGCTATCTTCACTCTAAATTCAGATTAGAATTACAGAGAAATTGTCCACTATCACACACTAATTTCACTTCAGATTGACAGTAGACCACCTCAGAGTTCCATTCAGGGACTATCAGGACATTCTGATGTAGAAATTCAAAATGAAAGCTTTTTAAAAAATCTACAACATGGGCTATCTTCACTCTAAATTCAGATTAGAATGAAAGGGAAACTGTCCACTATCACAAACCAATTTCACCTCAGAATAATAGTAGACCACCTTAGAGTATCACTCACACAGAATCAGTACATTCTGATGTAGAATTTCAAAATTAAAGCCTTTAAAATATTTCAAATATGGTCTATCTTCACTCTAAATTCAGATTAGAATTAAAGGGAAACTGTCCACTATCACACACTAATTTCACTTCAGATTGACAGTAGACCACCTCAGAGTTCCATTCAGGACTATCAGGACATTCTGATGTAGAATTTCAAAATTAAAGGTCACATATTATGCAAAATGCACTTTTCCATGTCTTACAAACATCAATATCTGTCCCCAGTGTGTCTAGAGACCACCGAAGTATCATAAAAGACCATCCTCTCTCTTTTTCTCCTGCTCCATCTCTCGGAAAATGTAACAGTTGTGGCGCTGTTAGAAATTCCTGCCATTCAGGACGTCATGAATCCAATTCGAGCCATATTTGGCTTTCCGCTTTCTACTCCAGCACAACAGCTCTCTCCCTCCTTACCCTGCTAGGTGAGCCCGCCCTCCTCGCTGCTCGCTGAATTTCTCGCTGCCATGTTTTCCTCGGTATAATCACAGACCTGCTAACAGGACAAGCAAAGCATGCTACTACTTCTGTTAGTCTGCAAGAACCAGCAGAAAGGTCTTCATGTCCTCCCATCATCTGAGGACGTGAAGACCCAGTGGATACACTTTATCTTTTAGCTGTTTTAGGTGATTTTTGACTGAAATGTCCTCACAGCAACAGTAAAACACACGGGTCAGTAGGCTACAGGATTCACTGCAAACGGAAGCTCAGGATGGATCCATACCGGCTGTTTGGGACCCAACTTCAAACCTGGAAGCTGTAAGTTGGTCACGTTTATGTTGTTTTAGCTTCTGTTTATTTAGCAGACTGTTTGCCTGTTAGCGTTAGCATGTTGCGCGGCTAACGCCGCTAGCTTTCAGTGGCTCCACCGGGGCTTTGTTTACATGCAAACCTTCTGCTCTGATGTGTCTGTCTGCGTTACAGATATGTTGAGAGTGTGTAGATTTACTCCACAGACTGTCCTGAAGGAGCTCATGTGAAAAACAAACAGTCAAACTGTACGAATTTGTGAGGGATTACCGGAGTTATAGTGGGCGAACGATGCCGTGAGCTCAGAGCAGACAGCTGTTGATCAGAGGAGTCTCTGTAACGTTACTTCCCTCTTAGAGCTATTAAAAGACATTACAACGTGAATACTGGCAGCTTCTTTGTTGTCTTGGGCTAAATAATACATAAAGGTTTACTAAAGTCTAAGCTTCTAGGTCTAGCTTTTGATACAGACAACACAAGTTACACTCCAAGTCAAAAGTTCTGTGTAATCCATTTCTTCCTCCATACTTGATAAAAAATGATTTATCATTTTACACTGTTTGTAGCTGTTGCCATAACTACACATGTTAGAAGATGATGTTACTGTTATATACCTTGATGTTATTACATGACAGTATATTCTAACAATGAATCTGTCATGTTTTACAGGTCATCTGAGTGACCTGATCCACATGGAGATGCAGCAAGATGAACTATTACCAGCTGACACAACTTCACTCTACAGGAAACCCTTTACTCTGAAGGAGGACATGATGTGGACAGTTTACATACAAGTCATGGCTTTGCTGCTTTTGGAATTATGTGTACCCAATTTATAATTCAGTGTTATTATTGTGAATAAAGAGCTGTATTTTTAAGGAGGGTTTTTGTCATTTTTAAATTTACAATTAATGATCTTGTGGTATAAGATCAACATGTTCTCAATAACATGTTCTTTCACAAAGTTATGTAATTACAGTTTAAACAGGTGATATGGAAAATTAATTTTATGTCATGCATGTAGAAGGGTACAGGTAGTAAATAGTGACTGTAAGCAACACAACACATTTCTGTTTCACAGTCAAACTTTATTTCAGTAGACAGATGACAATATTAATTATACACAGTATTTTGAACGTGAACAGATAACCTGCAGCTTTGACAAACATTTCACAGCATAAATATGGCAATAATGGACTCAGTACTGTGGTTACTGAGCAGTTTTTATATATAAGATCAGTAATTCCACCTTCAGTTATGTTGACACTACAGGATAAAGTCTATTCCAGCATGGCAGGATACTGTAAGTGTAACTTTAACCGGTCTGTAGTCATGATAACACACAGAGACAGCTCCTACAGTAAATAATATACCATTACTCTGATTACTTTCATACGTTTATCAGGTGTCTTATACCAGAAATAATGAACTGACTACTGTTTCACATCTTCTATTTTCCCCCCTGATGTTCGCTGTGTTTACACACCGTTACATGTAGCTACATGCTAACAGGTTACCTCTGTATCTCCCATGTAAACAGAGCTATCTGCTCACAGCAAACGTTTTCTTCTTCACTGGGTCTTCTTCTTCTGTCGGTCGTTTCTCACAAATGGACCTGTAAAGACAAACGTAAAACAGAGTGTATATTTACGGTTTACAGAGTTTATGCATAACGTAAATACTGAGCTAACGTGAAGGAGCTAAAAATAGCATATTTACCGGAGCAGAACCGTCAGAAAACCCAGAATCTTGGCCGCAGATGTTGTTCATTTCTCCTCGACTTCGGATCAGATTCCTCCGGGAACGTGCGCTGTGTGAAGTTTCTGGTTTATAAACTTTTAATTAGTTTATTTTTAACTTTAGAAACGCGGATAAACTCAGTGAATCTCTCCCCTGCTGCTCCGGCTCCGGCTCCGGCTCCAGTGTGGGGTGGGCAGGGGAGGGCAGTGACGCTGTTGTAGCCGTTTGATTGAAAGAAAACGCTGACCAATCAGAGCAGACTGGGAGGAGACCGGAGGAGACAGGCTCTGAATCAGAGAATTTTATAATGAGCGAAAAAGGGGGTTTATGAAGAGAGGGATTTCGAGAAAAATAGAGGGTTTTTTGAATATTACAGCATGTAAACATGTTCTAGTAGAACATTAACATACACATATGAACCTGGAAAGGAGCATAATATGAGACCTTTAAAGCCTTTAAAAAATATACAACATGGGCTATCTTCACTCTAAATTCAGATTAGAATTAAAGGTAAACTGTCCACTATCACAAACTAATTTAACTTCAGATTGACAGTAGACCACCTCAGAGTTCCATTCAAGGACTATTAGGACATTCTGATGTAGAATTTCAAAATTAAAGCCTTTAAAAAATCTACAACATGGGCTATCTACACACTAAATTCAGATTAGAATTAAAGGGAAAATGTCCACTATCACACACCAATTTCACTTCAGAATAATATTAGATCACCTTAGAGTATAACTCAGACAGAATCAGGACATTCTGATGTAGAATTTCAAAATTAAAGCCTTTAAAATATCTCAAATATGGGCTATCTTCACTCAAAATTCAGATTAGAATTAAAGGGAAACTGTCCACTATCACACACTAATTTCACTTCAGATTGACAGTAGACCACCTCAGAGTTCCACTCAAGGACTATCAAGACATTCTGATGTAGAATTTCAAAATTAAAGCCTTTAAAAAATATGCAACATGGGCTATCTTCACTCCAAATTCAGATTAGAATTAAAGGGAAACTGTCCACTATCACACACCAATTTCACTTCAAGATAATAGTAGATCACCTTAGAGTATCACTCAGACAGAATTAGGACATTCTGATGTAGAATTTCATAATTAAAGCCTTTAAAATATCTCAAATATGGGCTATCTTCACTCTAAATTCAGATTAGAATTAAAGGGAAACTGTCCACTATCACACACTAATTTCACTTCAGATTGACAGTAGACCACCTCAGAGTTCCATTCAAGGACTATCAGGACATTCTGATGTAGAATTTCAAAATTAAAGCCTTTAAAAAATATACAACATGGGCTATCTTCACTCTAAATTCAGATTAGAATTAAAGGTAAACTGTCCACTATCACAAACTAATTTAACTTCAGATTGACAGTAGACCACCTCAGAGTTCCATTCAAGGACTATTAGGACATTCTGATGTAGAATTTCAAAATTAAAGCCTTTAAAAAAATCTACAACATGGGCTATCTTCACTCTAAATTCAGATTAGAATTAAAGGGAAACTGTCCACTATCACACACCAATTTCACTTCAGAATAATAGTAGATCACCTTAGAGTATCAATCAGACAGAATCAAGACATTCTGATGTAGAATTTCAAATTTAAAGCCTTTAAAAAATCTACAACATGGGCTATCTTCACTCTAAATTCAGATTAGAATTAAAGGGAAACTGTCCACTATTACACACTAATTTCACTTCATATTGACAGTAGACCACCTCAGAGTTCCATTCAAGGACTATCAGGACGTTCTGATGTAGAATTTCAAAATTAAAGACTTTAAAAAATCTACAACATGGGCTATCTTCACTCTAAATTCAGATTAGAATTAAAGGGAAACTGTCCACTATCACACAACAATTTCACTTCAGAATAATAGTAGATCACCTTAGAGTATCACTCAGACAGAATCAGGACATTCTGATGTAGAATTTCAAAAGTAAATCCTTTAAAATATCTCAAATATGGGCTATCTTCACTCTAAATTCAGATTAGAATTAAAGGGAAACTGTCCACTATCACACACTAATTTCACTTCAGATTGACAGTAGTCCACCTCAGAGTTCCATTCAGGGACTATCAGGACATTCTGATGTAGTATTTCAAAATTAAAGCCTTTAAAAAAATCTACAACATGGGCTATCTTCACTCTAAATTCAGATTAGAATTAAAGGGAAACTGTCCACTATCACACACTAATTTCACTTCAGGTGGACAGTAGTCCACCTCAGAGTTCCATTCAGGGAATATCAGGACATTCTGATGTAGAATTTCAAAATTAAAGACTTTAAAAAATCTATAATTTCGGCTATCTTCCCTCTGAATTCAGATTAAAATTTAAGGGAAACTGTAAACTATCACACACTAATTTCACTTCAGAATAACAGTAGGCCACCTTAGAGTATAACTCAGACAGAATCAGGACATTCTGATGTAGAATTTCAAAATTAAAGCCTTTAAAATATCTCAAATATGGGCTATCTTCACTCTAAATTCAGATTAGAATTAAAGGGAAACTGTCCACTATCACACACTAATTTCACTTCAGATTGACAGTAGACCACCTCAGAGTTCCATTCAAGGACTATCAGGACATTCTGATGTAGAATTTAAAAATTAAAGCCTTAAAAATCTAAAATATGGGCTATCTTCACTCTAAATTCAGATTAGAATTAAAGGGAAACTGTCCACTATTACACACTAATTTCACTTCAGATTGACAGTAGACCACCTCAGAGTTCCATTCAGGGACTATCAGGACATTCTGATGTAGAATTTCAAAATTAAAGCCTTTAAAAAATCTACAATATGGGCTATCTTCACTCTAAATTCAGATTAGAATTAAAGGGAAACTGTCCACTATCACACACTAATTTCACTTCAGATTGACAGTAGATCACCTCAGAGTTCACTCAGACATATCAGGACATTCTGATGTAGAATTTCAAAATTAAAGCCTTTAAAAAATCTACAACATGGGCTATCTTCACTCTAAATTCAGATTAGAATTAAAGGGAAACTGTCCACTATCACACACTAATTTCACTTCAGATTGACAGTAGACCACCTCAGAGTTCCATTCAGGACTATCAGGACATTCTGATGTAGAATTTCAAAATCAAAGACTTAAAAAAATCTACAACATGGGCTATCTACACACTAAATTCAGATTAGAATTAAAGGGAAACTGTCCACTATCACACACCAATTTCACTTCAGAATAATAGTAGATCACCTTAGAGTATCACTCAGACAGAATCAGGACATTCTGATGTAGAATTTCAAAATTAAAGCCTTTAAAAAAATCTACAACATGGGCTATCTTCACTCTAAATTCAGATTAGAATTAAAGGGAAACTGTCCACTATCACACACCAATTTCACTTCAGAATAATAGTAGATCACCTTAGAGTATCACTCAGACAGAATCAAGACATTCTGATGTAGAATTTCAAATTTAAAGCCTTTAAAAAATCTACAACATGGGCTATCTTCACTCTAAATTCAGATTAGAATTAAAGGGAAACTGTCCACTATTACACACTAATTTCACTTCATATTGACAGTAGACCACCTCAGAGTTCCATTCAAGGACTATCAGGACGTTCTGATGTAGAATTTCAAAATTAAAGACTTTAAAAAATCTACAACATGGGCTATCTTCACTCTAAATTCAGATTAGAATTAAAGGGAAACTGTCCACTATCACACAACAATTTCACTTCAGAATAATAGTAGATCACCTTAGAGTATCACTCAGACAGAATCAGGACATTCTGATGTAGAATTTCAAAAGTAAATCCTTTAAAATATCTCAAATATGGGCTATCTTCACTCTAAATTCAGATTAGAATTAAAGGGAAACTGTCCACTATCACACACTAATTTCCCTTCAGATTGACAGTAGACCACCTCAGAGTTCCATTCAAGGACTATCAGGACATTCTGATGTAGAATTTCAAAATTAAAGCCTTTAAAAAATCTACAACATGGGCTATCTTCACTCTAAATTCAGATTAGAATTAAAGGGAAACTGTCCACTATCACACACCAATTTCACTTCAAGATAATAGTAGATCACCTTAGAGTATCACTCAGACAGAATTAGGACATTCTGATGTAGAATTTCATAATTAAAGCCTTTAAAATATCTCAAATATGGGCTATCTTCACTCTAAATTCAGATTAGAATTAAAGGGAAACTGTCCACTATCACACACTAATTTCACTTCAGATTGACAGTAGACCACCTCAGAGTTCCATTCAAGGACTATCAGGACATTCTGATGTAGAATTTCAAAATTAAAGCCTTTAAAAAATATACAACATGGGCCATCTTCACTCTAAATTCAGATTAGAATTAAAGGTAAACTGTCCACTGTAGCGTGAATGGTGCCTGCTACTTTGAGAAGCATCTTATCTCATCCTGCATCTACTGGGATGAGAAAAACACATTCGTGTGTCCAACAAGATTTGGTCATTTACAGATGGAGGTCTCCAAAGAAAGAACAATTTGTTTGGATAAAGGGCCATAAACTCTTTTATCGACCATCGAGTGTCAGTTTTGACACTGTCCAGGAGGATAATAACTTTTAAAACTGTGGGAAGGGTTTTCTCCCCACTTAAACCAACAAGAACTGATAACTTTTCCTGACTTCAAAGTGATCCGTTTGGTCAAAAACACACACACACACACACACTCCCCTGTCCATCTCACATTCCACAGCCTAGGTTTCTTAACCTTTCGGTGACCCAGAGATTCACTCCAGCGGTGAAGCGTCAACCCCACCTAGTTTTCATCTGTGGTAATGTGACCAATAATTAAAGTGTTTAGAAGTCATCATGAGTTAGATTATTGACTTCTTTGTGTATAATCATTAATGGTATTGTAATACGTTTTAATGTTTTATCAGTGATGTTCAATAGATGTAATACCTTAAGTTTAAAGATGTTAAAAAGGAGTTATAACTTGAACTTAGAATTACATTTTTACAATCTTGATACTAATGTTTGATTAAAACATTAGTGGTTTTATAGTTTTTGATATGTATCTGTCTCGTGCAAAAGAAAGGAAAAATTAGTAAAGAGGGAATTCTGATTTTGCGCGTGTAAAGGTTTTTCAATAATGAATCGATCAGAGAAGGAGAGGGTTTCGACCCCTCCCTCCCAGAGGGGGTTAAAGAAGAGATGACACAGAGTCAGAAGTGCTGTTGTTGGAAGAAGTTGAGAAAGTTGTCCGCAGGGAGATGACTCTAGCAAGAGCTCTCCAGAACTTACATACATACATTTCATTTGTGTGTTTATTTTCTACCTCATGTTCATTTTTATGAGTCAAGTGACTTCTAAAGGACAGCATTTTTAAAGATCTTTTGTTTATCTCGCGTGATTTAAATGCTAAGGGCTCGGCCAGCATTTCGAGTTTTTCCGTGAAATAGATAAATTCTAAAGCTTCAGAAGATAATCCGACTTCAGCTTTTTGATCTCTTTCAACGAGTAATCAGCCAACGGACTTCAACTCCCACATTCAATGTTCTGACGAGAAAGTTGAATGTTCTCCACGCTTTGCTGTTTGGTATCCCGGGCCAGCTGAACCGATCTCATCCAACCCATCCAAGGGGCTTGTCTATCCAGACAACGTGTGAGGAAACGGCCTCTGGACCCACAGAACCAACTGCAGCGATAAGTGAATGTTCCGTGGCTTTATGATCAATAGTTGTTTGTCAGACATATCTTCTAAATTTCCTAATCTTCCAAATTATTAACTGCAACTTTTATAGCTTAGAGAGAATAATCAGACTTTCCCTCACTACTAAAGTTCCAATCAGAATTGCTTCATTGAATTTTCATTTCATTCATTCATTCATTAATTAATTAATTAATTAATTACCAGTGTTAATTAGTCATTTGTATATTCATCACTTCATTTATTCAATTATCACGATTTATGGTAAATAAATGTTTCACTTTATCACTACGTCATGTCTGTGTGTGTATTTCAAAGCAGAACTGTAGATCAATGAATTCAGAACTTATACTTCAGACTTGAGATTGATTAATGATCAATACTTCTATCACAATAGTTTCTGCTTTTCCTATAAAAAGTGGTGGTGCCCCGAATTGAGTATTTCTTTATTTAACGAGTGCAAATCTTTAATTACATGTAGTGGTTAACGCTACAGTATAATTGGTGCCCCGTGTGAGGCGAAATCAAATCAACAAGTCTGCTGAAATGAATACACAGATATTTTCCGCTGATACTGTGAAATAGTGAATTTATCCCCGTTGAAAGAAATAGGTTTTATCAAACTTCACCTAACTTTAGAAAGTTAATTCTTATCTTGCTGTCTGCTTGACGATCTTTAATGCTGCTACTTGACTTTCTGCTGATTACTGGATGTGTGTGAGCATTCACATTTCTTATTTGATTGTTACATTTGCCTGCGAAGTTATGATTTGAGCTCAGCGTTTAAATTGTAAAGTTGAATTTACAGCGGCGGAGGCCCGGTTGTAAATGCGCCGTGTTTCGAGGCGTATAGCTGCATTGACAGAAGAAAGCGTTACTAATTAGCCTGGAGCTATAGGTGTAATTGCATGCAAAAGTGTATTGATACGCTTATTGATAAGGCCTTGACAGAAACCAATTCTGTCTTCTGTTCCTGTGAGGTGGAATAGCCCGTGCATGGTTCCTATCTGACCCAGATGCCTATTTAGCCGGACAAGCTTAGCTAACTTGCCGCTAAACGCCGCCCGTGTGGTTTAAAACTCTGCTTGTTTAACTGTCGCGAACAGTAAGAGTACCCTTGTGGTTTGATGCAGAGAGATTAAGTGCTTTGAGGTACTTTGCAAGTCCCGAAGAGGACTTTTGTTGCGAAAGAAATCTTGCTCCAGCCGTGGAGTGAGTTTTCGGGCCGCCGTGCCTGTTTCAAAGTTTGTTATTGTTTGCGGAGACAACTTCCCTGTTCTGTGGTCAAACTACAGACTGAGCTTGCGCGAGCGCAGAAGCTCTTAGTGGGCGTTGCTTAGAGACGTCATCCAGAGCTCCTCCCTTGTCTGCGAGGGCGAGCCTGTTGGCTCCATCTGGTGGACGATTTGGTTAACGAAACTAGGGGATTGAATATTCAACTTTTCTCTGTGTACCTAACATACTTTGTAAATGCAAACTTACCACGAACAATTGTAATTAAAAACGACAATAACATCTCTTCCTACTAACTACTCTTAAGTAGTGAGTTAAATCCATACTAATTCACCCTCCTGCATGCTACCACTTTGGAATGTCAACGCTATTTACATCTGAGATTTAATTAGTGGTCTATGTGTTTGCATAAGTGTGATTGATAATGCAGCTTCTGTTTGATTCCTGTTCAGTGTGATTGCTCCCTAATAATCACCTGTGTTCTTATACAAAACAACCACTCATTTACTAAATGAATGATCAACATAATTTAATAACCATTTGAGTTTGCTTGCTCACAGATTTTATTAATTGATCATTTATAACGATTGAACAACAATAAAACACATAGGATTTGATGATTCATTCACAGAACAACTTACGAGTTGTAAACAACCCGTAAATAACTGCATGCAAGATTAACATACTTGTTGTGGTATGACAAAGAATCCGATTAATTAACCAATTTCAATTAACTTTTCATTTTATTACTTTATTTCAATTTTTTTTTTTATTTTAATTTTTTTTTGTTGTTGTTCTTCTCCCTTTTCTCCAAATTCCATTGTATTTTTATTTTTATTCCATTTTCCTATAAATATCCGTCCTTTTCTTTTCTCCTTTGCTTAACTCAAAAGCAATTAACCAAGTTCTTTAACCAAACCACCTGTCAAAATGTCCAATCCTGGTCAACCCGGTCGAACCAGTCCAGCCTCATCTGATGGCTCATATGGTGGCCATATTCTGGACAATTTAGAGATTGCGCTTGTGGACTTGACTGAAGATTTATTGCCTGGGTATGTAGCACACATCCAAGGTAAAGATTCCTCAGAGCAAATAAACATAATGTCAGACCTCATCCATGAAGCCCAGTCTAATCCACTAAAAGGTAAAGCACTAGCTAAGATGCTAGGCAGCATGACTGCCGTGTTAACAGCGCAGCTTAAACACACTCGGAGACTGCTTTACCTTGCAGCAGGTAAGTTGAAATCGCGCGCGCAACAGGTCGCACAGCTACAGGAAGGAAACAAATCCCTTCATCAAAAACTTGAAACTTCCAAACAATCTTTGGCTCAAGCGGACACACGCATTACTGAGCTGACAACTCAACTTAACACCCCAGATGAGGAAAAGGCAGACTTGGAAAAACGGAATCGAGATTTGAAGCAGTCGCTTCAAATGCGAGAGCAACAACAGGTTGCCATACAAGATCGATTTGATGAGGTAAGTCATGTTAATGTTAAATCCAGAGAACTACTTGATAAAACATTGGCACAAGTAGATGAGCTAAAATCCCGCAGCAGAATTGATGCACAACACAGGGATGCAGATCAAAGGCAGTTACGACAGATGCAACACCAACTAATAGAAGCCAAGGAGGAACTGGCTGATGCCCGCCATCGACAGGAAGTGAAGGACGAAGAATTAGCAACTGCTAAAAGAGATCTCCAATATTCTTTGGAGATTAATAGAACCCGACAATCACTTTTCGATGATGCTTTCCTTGAAGAAAGGAAAAAGAGCAACGCCCGAGAAGCTCAACGAGACGCGGATGCGCAGTTTCGTTCACCGTACACTCCAGATCTCTTTGGAACCAACAGAACTCCAGCGACCCCGACCAGGCCGGCTTCTCCTTTGCAACCTTATTCACCTCCGGGTCCCCAGACTTTACCAGGTCCATCAGACCGCGATTTAGATAAACTCGCTCGCAACTTACCCCGCTTCGAACCCAAACCTGGTGTCTCTCAGGACACCAGAGCGTACTTGAAAGACATCGACTTCTACCTGCGTAAATTTCAAAATGTCACCGTCGATGAAAAGATATACCTGATCAAAGGTACCTCCAATCGCGACGTTAGCAGGTTTATCGAACGCCAGCCAGATTCAGTCAGAGCTGACTATGACCTGCTCTGCCAGGCATTGGAAAAAGAATTCTCCGACAGCTTATCGCTGACCGGCTTAACAGCGGCTATGACGGTAAGACAAGGGAGAAACGAATCACCTAAAGAATTTCACCATCGCCTTCTCAAAGCTTACTTTGGTTCTCGAAATGAACCTGGGATGGAGGAAGACTTGAACTTCAAAACCCTCTTTGTCCAGAACCTCCATCCCACCACGAGTGGTCAACTTGGTGTACTGGCAAACCCACTCACCTCAACCATCCAACACTTGCGTGACCTAGCCTCTCTGGGATTTGCAAAGCAAAAGCAATCCCTAATCAAGCCGGCAGAGCCCAATACCATCCTGAGTCTTAACACTAGACACTTGTCCATGGAGCTAGAAGGAGCCCCCGGCGGTGAACTACTTGGTTCACCAAAGCGTCCTCCACACACCTACCGGCGTGTTGAGGAGCAGAGACCGTCTGCACCACAGCGAAACGATCAGAACCACGGGTACTCAAAACGACCTTGGCCTAACAGACTCCAGGGCCACTCCAAGTTCGATCAGAATCGCCAGTATAGGTACCAACCAAACCAGTGGGAAAATCGCAGGACTTATGACGACCAAGGAAAGGGCCGTTATAATTCACCAGATAATTACCCACAGTACAAACGACATCAGAAACCATCCCACCATGACTTCCCTGAGGAGGATAAAATGAGATATGGTAACAAACCAGCTTTCCAGCGGATGAAAAACAACTCCAAAGGTAAGTTTAACAAACCTAAGCTTGCCAGAGAAGACCTGGAATCCCTAAAGAGTCTTCTCCATGACATTTGCGAGGAGAACAGCAAGAAAGCTGATCTTTTCTCCGTGAATCCAACAGCCACTAGGGCTACTCCACAAAACAACCCCTCCAACCTACCTGAGGAGGTGGTTGGGGAGCATCGACTGATTTCCCGTGACCCAGAGCCTGTTCCCCTGCGAAACCAGAACCATGCTCCCCGAGGGAATGGATGTCATGAGTCAAAACAGGGGGGTGAAAAACCTGTTCCCCCCAGCTCAGTCTTCTTGATGCAACTAGACTCCGAGAACAAGTCCCCTAGCGACGACGAATCAGTCATTCAGGGTGAAACACCCCCTCAATTCTTGTGCGACCTCGAGGAAAAAGGAGTTGCTCGTAAATTCTACCTGTCCACGACTCTTGAAAACATGCTTGTTCACGAAGCACTCCTTGACACGGCTGCAGACATCACCCTGATGTCATCAGAGCTTTTCAGCAGGTTGCAAACGATAGCGCGCCGATCAAACAAACACTTGAAACTCCAGAAATGTTCCCTCGATGTTCAGCCGTATGCCCCGTTAGGCACGACCTTGACAGCTGCGTTGATGGTCACATAACCATCGGGCCAATGCGTTGTGTTCACCCCGTGTACATCTCTCCTCTTAATGCCATTCCTTTTCCCATCGGCAAAGACTTGCTTAACCGATTCGAGCCGTTAATCGACTTCAAACGCTCAAAGATCTGGTCACAGGTTCGTCAACCTCTGCCTATCTCTTTTTCCCCAAGCGCTGGCGCTCAATGCTACGCACTGGGGACCACAGAGACCGAAACCCAGGTTCAGAATGTTCCACCCGACCAACCAGAAGCAACTGAAGTTGGTGAAATCCCTGAACCATACGTCGTAAAGTCACAGGGCGCCCTCAAGGCCCCACTTTGGACATTCAACCCGGAATCTCTGCCAGACCCCACCTCTTTTCCCAGCCCTCCCACCCCTACGGTCTGTGCAGTCACTCAGTCTCAGTCGACGGCCGAACCACCGGCAGACCCTGTCACTCCGGATGCTGTCTCTGTGACGCCTGAGTTCTCTGGCTCTAACCGGGTCTCACTTCAGACTTTGAACCCGGCGGTCCACACCATGGACCTCTATCTCTTTGATCCCTTGGCACATGACGTTTTCAATGCTGAATTTAAGTCTATGCTAAACTTGCGACACCTGTTCAACTTGCGCTCTTCCCTGCAGGTGAATACGGGCCTTTTGGTCCATGTTTCCGACGCACTCACTTCTCCTGCGCTCGTGGTGCCTCGAAACCACAGGGGGGTGATGCTGATGCACGCCCATGATTCACCCGGTGCAGGCCACACAAGTGTTAAAACACTTGCATTGAAACAAGTCGCTTGTTGGCCACAAAAGCAGGAAGACGTGGCGGATTACATCAAAGGCTTTTTAGTCCGTTGCCAATGCCAACCATCAAACCACATAAAATTCACAGGGAAAGCTTACCGGACGTATGCGTCCCAGACAGATCATAGACTGCAGAAAATTTAGAGCACCCTGAGGTGCCAGGTACTAGGGTTATAACACAGGAGGAAAATCATAAACTCTAGTACAAGTTGTGCAGTGAAAGCTGTATTGGATGAAAGTCATTTCAAAGTCAGGTGCCTTGTCTCCAGTCAAGTCCACTGTGTATAAAACTCACCACCATTTTAAACTTGCTCTGCAATAATCACTCACTCAAACCACTTGGGTACAAGTGGGGGTTATCCAATAAATTACAAACACCCATTTGGTTACAAGTGGGGGTTATCCAGTAAATGACAAATACCAAAAGTTCACCATCACTCGATCGGAAGTGAGTGGTACCCAGACGAGAGAAAAACAGTGCATTGGATGCTTGCTAGCTGCAGCCTCCGTCGTCGGTTCTCTTTTCAATTTAGGTCTATCTTCTGTCAATGCAAGCGTCTCCTAGGTGAACTACAGGCTGAAATTCCCAAAATACACGATCAGATGGGAAAACAGCCAAACCAGTTAGAAACCTTACCGGGGTTTATCATTCAAAACCATAAGTGCGATAGACACCCTACTCTTGGTCTTGTCGGTTGATTCTGCACACACAACTAGTAATCAGGCTAATGTACGACATGATTCGTGACATCGGATCCTCAGTCGACAGCCTAGCCACGGGTAGGATTTTCCCATATGTTGTCCCAGGAACGTTAGTTCAGGACCTCTTCCACCAGTGACAAAGTATTCCACGCCCCTCCATTTTAGAACTGGTGTCCAATTAAAAGGTAGACCTCATAAGTTAGTTTAATTCTAAGTAGGTTAGAAGTTTAATCAACTGAATAGTATTCAGAATCTTTTGTTTTAAACCATATATGTATTTAGAAATTAGATACATCATATATTTTTTCTAACCATTTAGAAGTTATCCATCATTTTTTTTTTTTGTTTAAGACAACAACTCTGATCATAAAGCTATTCTGCCACCTGCCATCCCTGTCTATCACCATCATCGTCTCGACAATGAGGCTCCCTTCACAGCACCATCATCGTTTCGACAACGAGGTTCCCTTTACGCACCATCCTCGTTTCAACAACGTAACGATACTCCCTGGACAGCGAGTATCGTTCCGAGTGGGGGATATGTAGCGTGAATGGTGCCTGCTACTTTGAGAAGCATCTTATCTCATCCTGCATCTGCTGGGATGAGAAAAACACATTCGTGTGTCCAACAAGATTTGGTCATTTACAGATGGAGGTCTCCAAAGAAAGAACAATTTGTTTGGATAAAGGGCCATAAACTCTTTTATCGACCATCGAGTGTCAGTTTTGACACTGTCCAGGAGGATAATAACTTTTAAAACTGTGGGAAGGGTTTTCTCCCCACTTAAACCAACAAGAACTGATAACTTTTCCTGACTTCAAAGTGATCCGTTTGGTCAAAAACACACACACACACACACACTCCCCTGTCCATCTCACATTCCACAGCCTAGGTTTCTTAACCTTTCGGTGACCCAGAGATTCACTCCAGCGGTGAAGCGTCAACCCCACCTAGTTTTCATCTGTGGTAATGTGACCAATAATTAAAGTGTTTAGAAGTCATCATGAGTTAGATTATTGACTTCTTTGTGTATAATCATTAATGGTATTGTAATACGTTTTAATGTTTTATCAGTGATGTTCAATAGATGTAATACCTTAAGTTTAAAGATGTTAAAAAGGAGTTATAACTTGAACTTAGAATTACATTTTTACAATCTTGATACTAATGTTTGATTAAAACATTAGTGGTTTTATAGTTTTTGATATGTATCTGTCTCGTGCAAAAGAAAGGAAAAATTAGTAAAGAGGGAATTCTGATTTTGCGCGTGTAAAGGTTTTTCAATAATGAATCGATCAGAGAAGGAGAGGGTTTCGACCCCTCCCTCCCAGAGGGGGTTAAAGAAGAGATGACACAGAGTCAGAAGTGCTGTTGTTGGAAGAAGTTGAGAAAGTTGTCCGCAGGGAGATGACTCTAGCAAGAGCTCTCCAGAACTTACATACATACATTTCATTTGTGTGTTTATTTTCTACCTCATGTTCATTTTTATGAGTCAAGTGACTTCTAAAGGACAGCATTTTTAAAGATCTTTTGTTTATCTCGCGTGATTTAAATGCTAAGGGCTCGGCCAGCATTTCGAGTTTTTCCGTGAAATAGATAAATTCTAAAGCTTCAGAAGATAATCCGACTTCAGCTTTTTGATCTCTTTCAACGAGTAATCAGCCAACGGACTTCAACTCCCACATTCAATGTTCTGACGAGAAAGTTGAATGTTCTCCACGCTTTGCTGTTTGGTATCCCGGGCCAGCTGAACCGATCTCATCCAACCCATCCAAGGGGCTTGTCTATCCAGACAACGTGTGAGGAAACGGCCTCTGGACCCACAGAACCAACTGCAGCGATAAGTGAATGTTCCGTGGCTTTATGATCAATAGTTGTTTGTCAGACATATCTTCTAAATTTCCTAATCTTCCAAATTATTAACTGCAACTTTTATAGCTTAGAGAGAATAATCAGACTTTCCCTCACTACTAAAGTTCCAATCAGAATTGCTTCATTGAATTTTCATTTCATTCATTCATTCATTAATTAATTAATTAATTACCAGTGTTAATTAGTCATTTGTATATTCATCACTTCATTTATTCAATTATCACGATTTATGGTAAATAAATGTTTCACTTTATCACTACGTCATGTCTGTGTGTGTATTTCAAAGCAGAACTGTAGATCAATGAATTCAGAACTTATACTTCAGACTTGAGATTGATTAATGATCAATACTTCTATCACAATAGTTTCTGCTTTTCCTATAAAAAGTGGTGGTGCCCCGAATTGAGTATTTCTTTATTTAACGAGTGCAAATCTTTAATTACATGTAGTGGTTAACGCTACACCACTATCACAAACTAATTTAACTTCAGATTGACAGTAGACCACCTCAGAGTTCCATTCAGGGACTATCAGGACATTCTGATGTAGAATTTCAAAATTAAAGCCTGTAAAAAAATCTACAACATGGGCTATCTTCACTCTAAATTCAGATTAGAATTAAAGGGAAACTGTCCACTATCACACACTAATTTCACTTCAGGTGGACAGTAGTCCACCTCAGAGTTCCATTCAGGGAATATCAGGACATTCTGATGTAGAATTTCAAAATTAAAAACTTTAAAAAATCTATAATTTGGGCTATCTTCCCTCTGAATTCAGATTAAAATTTAAGGGAAACTGTCAACTATCACACACTAATTTCACTTCAGAATAACAGTAGGCCACCTTAGAGTATCACTCAGACAGTATCAGGACATTCTGATGTAGAATTTCAAAATTAAACACTTTAAAAAATCTCAAATATGGGCTATCTTCACTCTAAATTCAGTTTAGAATTAAAGGTAAACTGTCCACTATCACAAACTAGTTTCCCTTCAGATTGACAGTAGACAACCTCAGAGTTACATTCAGGGACTATCAGGACATTCTGATGTAGAATTTCAAAATTAAAGCCTTTAAAAAATATACAACATGGGCTATCTTCACTCTAAATTCAGATTAGAATTAAAGGTAAACTGTCCACTATCACAAACTAATTTAAATTCAGATTGACAGTAGACCACCTCAGAGTTCTATTCAAGGACTATCAGGACATTCTGATGTAGAATTTCAAAATTAAAGCCTTTAAAAAATCTACAACATGGGCTATCTACACACTAAATTCCGATTAGAATTAAAGGGAAACTGTCCACTATCACACAACAATTTCACTTAAGAATAATAGTAGATCACCTTAGAGTATCACTCAGACAGAATCAGGACATTCTGATGTAGAATTTCAAAATTAAATCCTTTAAAATATCTCAAATATGGGCTATCTTCACTCTAAATTCAGATTAGAATTAAAGGGAAACTGTCCACTATCACACACTAATTTCACATCAGATTGACAGTAGACCACCTCAGAGTTCCATTCAGGGACTATCAGGACATTCAGATGTAGTATTTCAAAATTAAAGCCTTTAAAAAAATCTACAACATGGGCTATCTTCACTCTAAATTCAGATTAGAATTAAAGGGAAACTGTCCACTATCACACACTAATTTCACTTCAGGTGGACAGTAGTCCACCTCAGAGTTCCATTCAGGGAATATCAGGACATTCTGATGTAGAATTTCAAAATTAAAGACTTTAAAAAATCTATAATTTGGGCTATCTTCACTCTAAATTCAGATTAGAATTAAAGGTAAACTGTCCACTATCACAAACTAATTTCCCTTCAGATTGACAGTAGACAACCTCAGAGTTCCATTCAGGGACTATCAGGACATTCTGATGTAGAATTTCAAAATTAAAGCCTTTAAAAAATATACAACATGGGCTATCTACACTCTAAATTCAGATTAGAATTAAAGGGAAACTGTCCACTATCACACACTAATTTCACTTCAGATTGACAGCAGACCACCTCAGAGTTCCATTCAAGAACTATCAGGACATTCTGATGTAGAATTTCAAAATCAAAGACTTTAAAAAATCTACAACATGGGCTATCTACACTCTAAATTCAGATTAGAATTAAAGGGAAACTGTCCACTATCACACACTAATTTCACTTCAGATTGACAGCAGACCACCTCAGAGTTCCATTCAAGAACTATCAGGACATTCTGATGTAGAATTTCAAAATCAAAGACTTTAAAAAATCTACAACATGGGCTATCTACACTCTAAATTCAGATTAGAATTAAAGGGAAACTGTCCACTATCACACACCAATTTCACTTCAGAATAATATTAGATCACCTTAGAGTATAACTCAGACAGAATCAGGACATTCTGATGTAGAATTTCAAAATTAAAGCCTTTAAAATATCTCAAATATGGGCTATCTTCACTCTAAATTCAGATTAGAATTAAAGGGAAACTGTCCACTATCACACACTAATTTCACTTCAGATTGACAGTAGACCACCTCAGAGTTCCATTCAAGGACTATCAGGACATTCTGATGTAGAATTTCAAAATTAAAGCCCTTAAAAATCTATAATTTGGGCTATCTTCACTCTAAATTCAGATTAGAATTAAAGGGAAACTGTCCACTATCACACACCAATTTCACTTCAGGTGGACAGTAGTCCACCTCAGAGTTCCATTCAGGGACTATCAGGACATTCTGATGTAGAATTTCAAAATTAAAGCCCTTAAAAATCTATAATTTGGGCTATCTTCACTCTAAATTCAGATTAGAATTAAAGGGAAACTGTCCACTATCACACACTAATTTCACTTCAGAATATAGGTAGACCACCTTAGAGTATCACTCAGACAGTATCAGGACATTCTGATGTAGAATTTCAAAATTAAAGCCTTTAAAAAATCTACAATATGGGCTATCTTCACTCTAAATTCAGATTAGAATTAAAGGTAATCTGTCCACTATCACACACTAATTTCACTTCAGATTGACAGCAGACCACCTCAGAGTTCCATTCAAGAACTATCAGGACATTCTGATGTAGAATTTCAAAATCAAAGACTTTAAAAAATCTACAACATGGGCTATCTACACTCTAAATTCAGATTAGAATTAAAGGGAAACTGTCCACTATCACACACTAATTTCACTTCAGATTGACAGCAGACCACCTCAGAGTTCCATTCAAGAACTATCAGGACATTCTGATGTAGAATTTCAAAATCAAAGACTTTAAAAAATCTACAACATGGGCTATCTACACTCTAAATTCAGATTAGAATTAAAGGGAAACTGTCCACTATCACACACCAATTTCACTTCAGAATAATATTAGATCACCTTAGAGTATAACTCAGACAGAATCAGGACATTCTGATGTAGAATTTCAAAATTAAAGCCTTTAAAATATCTCAAATATGGGCTATCTTCACTCTAAATTCAGATTAGAATTAAAGGGAAACTGTCCACTATCACACACTAATTTCACTTCAGATTGACAGTAGACCACCTCAGAGTTCCATTCAAGGACTATCAGGACATTCTGATGTAGAATTTCAAAATTAAAGCCCTTAAAAATCTATAATTTGGGCTATCTTCACTCTAAATTCAGATTAGAATTAAAGGGAAACTGTCCACTATCACACACCAATTTCACTTCAGGTGGACAGTAGTCCACCTCAGAGTTCCATTCAGGGACTATCAGGACATTCTGATGTAGAATTTCAAAATTAAAGCCCTTAAAAATCTATAATTTGGGCTATCTTCACTCTAAATTCAGATTAGAATTAAAGGGAAACTGTCCACTATCACACACTAATTTCACTTCAGAATATAGTAGACCACCTTAGAGTATCACTCAGACAGTATCAGGACATTCTGATGTAGAATTTCAAAATTAAAGCCTTTAAAAAATCTACAATATGGGCTATCTTCACTCTAAATTCAGATTAGAATTAAAGGAATCTGTCCACTATCACACACTAATTTCACTTCAGATTGACAGCAGACCACCTCAGAGTTCCATTCAAGACTATCAGGACATTCTGATGTAGAATTTCAAAATTAAAGCCTTTAAAAATCTACAACATGGGCTATCTTCACTCTAAATTCAGATTAGAATTAAAGGGAAACTGTCCACTATCACACACTAATTTCACTTCAGATTGACAGTAGACCACCTCAGAGTTCCATTCAAGTACTATCAGGACATTCTGATGTAGAATTTCAAAATTAAAGACTTTAAAAATCTAAACATGGGCTATCTTCACTCTAAATTCAGATTAGAATTAAAGGGAAACTGTCCACTATCACACACCAATTTCAATTCAGGTGGACAGTAGTCCACCTCAGAGTTCCATTCAGGAATATCAGGACATTCTGATGTAGAATTTCAAAATTAAAGACTTTAAAAAATCTATAATTTGGGCTATCTTCACTCTAAATTCAGATTAGAATTAAAGGTAAACTGTCCACTATCACAAACTAATTTCCCTTCAGATTGACAGTAGACAACCTCAGAGTTCCATTCAGGGACTATCAGGACATTCTGATGTAGAATTTCAAAATTAAAGCCTTTAAAAAATCTACAACATGGGCTATCTACACTCTAAATTCAGATTAGAATTAAAGGGAAACTGTCCACTATCACACACAAATTTCACTTCAGATTGACAGTAGACCACCTCAGAGTACCATTCAAGAACTATCAGGACATTCTGATGTAGAATTTCAAAATAAAAGACTTTAAAAATCTACAACATGGGCTATCTACACTCTAAATTCAGATTAGAATTAAAGGGAAACTGTCCACTATCACACACTAATTTCACTTCAGATTGACAGCAGACCACCTCAGAGTTCCATTCAAGAACTATCAGGACATTCTGATGTAGAATTTCAAAATCAAAGACTTTAAAAAATCTACAACATGGGCTATCTACACTCTAAATTCAGATTAGAATTAAAGGGAAACTGTCCACTATCACACACCAATTTCACTTCAGAATAATATTAGATCACCTTAGAGTATAACTCAGACAGAATCAGGACATTCTGATGTAGAATTTCAAAATTAAAGCCTTTAAAATATCTCAAATATGGGATATCTTCACTCTAAATTCAGATTAGAATTAAAGGTAAACTGTCCACTATCACAAACTAATTTCCCTTCAGATTGACAGTAGACAACCTCAGAGTTCCATTCAGGGACTATCAGGACATTCTGATGTAGAATTTCAAAATTAAAGCCTTTAAAAAATATACAACATGGGCTATCTACACTCTAAATTCAGATTAGAATTAAAGGGAAACTGTCCACTATCACACACTAATTTCACTTCAGATTGACAGCAGACCACCTCAGAGTTCCATTCAAGAACTATCAGGACATTCTGATGTAGAATTTCAAAATCAAAGACTTTAAAAAATCTACAACATGGGCTATCTACACTCTAAATTCAGATTAGAATTAAAGGGAAACTGTCCACTATCACACACTAATTTCACTTCAGATTGACAGCAGACCACCTCAGAGTTCCATTCAAGAACTATCAGGACATTCTGATGTAGAATTTCAAAATCAAAGACTTTAAAAAATCTACAACATGGGCTATCTACACTCTAAATTCAGATTAGAATTAAAGGGAAACTGTCCACTATCACACACCAATTTCACTTCAGAATAATATTAGATCACCTTAGAGTATAACTCAGACAGAATCAGGACATTCTGATGTAGAATTTCAAAATTAAAGCCTTTAAAATATCTCAAATATGGGCTATCTTCACTCTAAATTCAGATTAGAATTAAAGGGAAACTGTCCACTATCACACACTAATTTCACTTCAGATTGACAGTAGACCACCTCAGAGTTCCATTCAAGGACTATCAGGACATTCTGATGTAGAATTTCAAAATTAAAGCCCTTAAAAATCTATAATTTGGGCTATCTTCACTCTAAATTCAGATTAGAATTAAAGGGAAACTGTCCACTATCACACACCAATTTCACTTCAGGTGGACAGTAGTCCACCTCAGAGTTCCATTCAGGGACTATCAGGACATTCTGATGTAGAATTTCAAAATTAAAGCCCTTAAAAATCTATAATTTGGGCTATCTTCACTCTAAATTCAGATTAGAATTAAAGGGAAACTGTCCACTATCACACACTAATTTCACTTCAGAATATAGGTAGACCACCTTAGAGTATCACTCAGACAGTATCAGGACATTCTGATGTAGAATTTCAAAATTAAAGCCTTTAAAAAATCTACAATATGGGCTATCTTCACTCTAAATTCAGATTAGAATTAAAGGTAATCTGTCCACTATCACACACTAATTTCACTTCAGATTGACAGCAGACCACCTCAGAGTTCCATTCAAGAACTATCAGGACATTCTGATGTAGAATTTCAAAATCAAAGACTTTAAAAAATCTACAACATGGGCTATCTACACTCTAAATTCAGATTAGAATTAAAGGGAAAATGTCCACTATCACACACTAATTTCACTTCAGATTGACAGCAGACCACCTCAGAGTTCCATTCAAGAACTATCAGGACATTCTGATGTAGAATTTCAAAATCAAAGACTTTAAAAAATCTACAACATGGGCTATCTACACTCTAAATTCAGATTAGAATTAAAGGGAAACTGTCCACTATCACACACCAATTTCACTTCAGAATAATATTAGATCACCTTAGAGTATAACTCAGACAGAATCAGGACATTCTGATGTAGAATTTCAAAATTAAAGCCTTTAAAATATCTCAAATATGGGCTATCTTCACTCTAAATTCAGATTAGAATTAAAGGGAAACTGTCCACTATCACACACTAATTTCACTTCAGATTGACAGTAGACCACCTCAGAGTTCCATTCAAGGACTATCAGGACATTCTGATGTAGAATTTCAAAATTAAAGCCCTTAAAAATCTATAATTTGGGCTATCTTCACTCTAAATTCAGATTAGAATTAAAGGGAAACTGTCCACTATCACACACCAATTTCAATTCAGGTGGACAGTAGTCCACCTCAGAGTTCCATTCAGGGAATATCAGGACATTCTGATGTAGAATTTCAAAATTAAAGACTTTAAAAAATCTATAATTTGGGCTATCTTCACTCTAAATTCAGATTAGAATTAAAGGTAAACTGTCCACTATCACAAACTAATTTCCCTTCAGATTGACAGTAGACAACCTCAGAGTTCCATTCAGGGACTATCAGGACATTCTGATGTAGAATTTCAAAATTAAAGCCTTTAAAAAATATACAACATGGGCTATCTACACTCTAAATTCAGATTAGAATTAAAGGGAAACTGTCCACTATCACACACTAATTTCACTTCAGATTGACAGCAGACCACCTCAGAGTTCCATTCAAGAACTATCAGGACATTCTGATGTAGAATTTCAAAATCAAAGACTTTAAAAAATCTACAACATGGGCTATCTACACTCTAAATTCAGATTAGAATTAAAGGGAAACTGTCCACTATCACACACTAATTTCACTTCAGATTGACAGCAGACCACCTCAGAGTTCCATTCAAGAACTATCAGGACATTCTGATGTAGAATTTCAAAATCAAAGACTTTAAAAAATCTACAACATGGGCTATCTACACTCTAAATTCAGATTAGAATTAAAGGGAAACTGTCCACTATCACACACCAATTTCACTTCAGAATAATATTAGATCACCTTAGAGTATAACTCAGACAGAATCAGGACATTCTGATGTAGAATTTCAAAATTAAAGCCTTTAAAATATCTCAAATATGGGCTATCTTCACTCTAAATTCAGATTAGAATTAAAGGGAAACTGTCCACTATCACACACTAATTTCACTTCAGATTGACAGTAGACCACCTCAGAGTTCCATTCAAGGACTATCAGGACATTCTGATGTAGAATTTCAAAATTAAAGCCCTTAAAAATCTATAATTTGGGCTATCTTCACTCTAAATTCAGATTAGAATTAAAGGGAAACTGTCCACTATCACACACCAATTTCACTTCAGGTGGACAGTAGTCCACCTCAGAGTTCCATTCAGGGACTATCAGGACATTCTGATGTAGAATTTCAAAATTAAAGCCCTTAAAAATCTATAATTTGGGCTATCTTCACTCTAAATTCAGATTAGAATTAAAGGGAAACTGTCCACTATCACACACTAATTTCACTTCAGAATATAGGTAGACCACCTTAGAGTATCACTCAGACAGTATCAGGACATTCTGATGTAGAATTTCAAAATTAAAGCCTTTAAAAAATCTACAATATGGGCTATCTTCACTCTAAATTCAGATTAGAATTAAAGGTAATCTGTCCACTATCACACACTAATTTCACTTCAGATTGACAGCAGACCACCTCAGAGTTCCATTCAAGAACTATCAGGACATTCTGATGTAGAATTTCAAAATCAAAGACTTTAAAAAATCTACAACATGGGCTATCTACACTCTAAATTCAGATTAGAATTAAAGGGAAAATGTCCACTATCACACACTAATTTCACTTCAGATTGACAGCAGACCACCTCAGAGTTCCATTCAAGAACTATCAGGACATTCTGATGTAGAATTTCAAAATCAAAGACTTTAAAAAATCTACAACATGGGCTATCTACACTCTAAATTCAGATTAGAATTAAAGGGAAACTGTCCACTATCACACACCAATTTCACTTCAGAATAATATTAGATCACCTTAGAGTATAACTCAGACAGAATCAGGACATTCTGATGTAGAATTTCAAAATTAAAGCCTTTAAAATATCTCAAATATGGGCTATCTTCACTCTAAATTCAGATTAGAATTAAAGGGAAACTGTCCACTATCACACACTAATTTCACTTCAGATTGACAGTAGACCACCTCAGAGTTCCATTCAAGGACTATCAGGACATTCTGATGTAGAATTTCAAAATTAAAGCCCTTAAAAATCTATAATTTGGGCTATCTTCACTCTAAATTCAGATTAGAATTAAAGGGAAACTGTCCACTATCACACACCAATTTCAATTCAGGTGGACAGTAGTCCACCTCAGAGTTCCATTCAGGGAATATCAGGACATTCTGATGTAGAATTTCAAAATTAAAGACTTTAAAAAATCTATAATTTGGGCTATCTTCACTCTAAATTCAGATTAGAATTAAAGGTAAACTGTCCACTATCACAAACTAATTTCCCTTCAGATTGACAGTAGACAACCTCAGAGTTCCATTCAGGGACTATCAGGACATTCTGATGTAGAATTTCAAAATTAAAGCCTTTAAAAAATATACAACATGGGCTATCTACACTCTAAATTCAGATTAGAATTAAAGGGAAACTGTCCACTATCACACACTAATTTCACTTCAGATTGACAGCAGACCACCTCAGAGTTCCATTCAAGAACTATCAGGACATTCTGATGTAGAATTTCAAAATCAAAGACTTTAAAAAATCTACAACATGGGCTATCTACACTCTAAATTCAGATTAGAATTAAAGGGAAACTGTCCACTATCACACACTAATTTCACTTCAGATTGACAGCAGACCACCTCAGAGTTCCATTCAAGAACTATCAGGACATTCTGATGTAGAATTTCAAAATCAAAGACTTTAAAAAATCTACAACATGGGCTATCTACACTCTAAATTCAGATTAGAATTAAAGGGAAACTGTCCACTATCACACACCAATTTCACTTCAGAATAATATTAGATCACCTTAGAGTATAACTCAGACAGAATCAGGACATTCTGATGTAGAATTTCAAAATTAAAGCCTTTAAAATATCTCAAATATGGGATATCTTCACTCTAAATTCAGATTAGAATTAAAGGGAAACTGTCCACTATCACACACTAATTTCACTTCAGATTGACAGTAGACCACCTCAGAGTTCCATTCAAGGACTATCAGGACATTCTGATGTAGAATTTCAAAATTAAAGCCCTTAAAAATCTATAATTTGGGCTATCTTCACTCTAAATTCAGATTAGAATTAAAGGGAAACTGTCCACTATCACACACCAATTTCACTTCAGGTGGACAGTAGTCCACCTCAGAGTTCCATTCAGGGACTATCAGGACATTCTGATGTAGAATTTCAAAATTAAAGCCCTTAAAAATCTATAATTTGGGCTATCTTCACTCTAAATTCAGATTAGAATTAAAGGGAAACTGTCCACTATCACACACTAATTTCACTTCAGAATATAGGTAGACCACCTTAGAGTATCACTCAGACAGTATCAGGACATTCTGATGTAGAATTTCAAAATTAAAGCCTTTAAAAAATCTACAATATGGGCTATCTTCACTCTAAATTCAGATTAGAATTAAAGGTAATCTGTCCACTATCACACACTAATTTCACTTCAGATTGACAGCAGACCACCTCAGAGTTCCATTCAAGAACTATCAGGACATTCTGATGTAGAATTTCAAAATCAAAGACTTTAAAAAATCTACAACATGGGCTATCTACACTCTAAATTCAGATTAGAATTAAAGGGAAACTGTCCACTATCACACACTAATTTCACTTCAGATTGACAGCAGACCACCTCAGAGTTCCATTCAAGAACTATCAGGACATTCTGATGTAGAATTTCAAAATCAAAGACTTTAAAAAATCTACAACATGGGCTATCTACACTCTAAATTCAGATTAGAATTAAAGGGAAACTGTCCACTATCACACACCAATTTCACTTCAGAATAATATTAGATCACCTTAGAGTATAACTCAGACAGAATCAGGACATTCTGATGTAGAATTTCAAAATTAAAGCCTTTAAAATATCTCAAATATGGGCTATCTTCACTCTAAATTCAGATTAGAATTAAAGGGAAACTGTCCACTATCACACACTAATTTCACTTCAGATTGACAGTAGACCACCTCAGAGTTCCATTCAAGGACTATCAGGACATTCTGATGTAGAATTTCAAAATTAAAGGTCACATATTATGCAAAATGCACTTTTCCATGTCTTACAAACATCAATATCTGTCCCCAGTGTGTCTAGAGACCACCGAAGTATCATAAAAGACCATCCTCTCTCTTTTTCTCCTGCTCCATCTCTCGGAAAATGTAACAGTTGTGGCGCTGTTAGAAATTCCTGCCATTCAGGACGTCATGAATCCAATTCGAGCCATATTTGGCTTTCCGCTTTCTACTCCAGCACAACAGCTCTCTCCCTCCTTACCCTGCTAGGTGAGCCCGCCCTCCTCGCTGCTCGCTGAATTTCTCGCTGCCATGTTTTCCTCGGTATAATCACAGACCTGCTAACAGGACAAGCAAAGCATGCTACTACTTCTGTTAGTCTGCAAGAACCAGCAGAAAGGTCTTCATGTCCTCCCATCATCTGAGGACGTGAAGACCCAGTGGATACACTTTATCTTTTAGCTGTTTTAGGTGATTTTTGACTGAAATGTCCTCACAGCAACAGTAAAACACACGGGTCAGTAGGCTACAGGATTCACTGCAAACGGAAGCTCAGGATGGATCCATACCGGCTGTTTGGGACCCAACTTCAAACCTGGAAGCTGTAAGTTGGTCACGTTTATGTTGTTTTAGCTTCTGTTTATTTAGCAGACTGTTTGCCTGTTAGCGTTAGCATGTTGCGCGGCTAACGCCGCTAGCTTTCAGTGGCTCCACCGGGGCTTTGTTTACATGCAAACCTTCTGCTCTGATGTGTCTGTCTGCGTTACAGATATGTTGAGAGTGTGTAGATTTACTCCACAGACTGTCCTGAAGGAGCTCATGTGAAAAACAAACAGTCAAACTGTACGAATTTGTGAGGGATTACCGGAGTTATAGTGGGCGAACGATGCCGTGAGCTCAGAGCAGACAGCTGTTGATCAGAGGAGTCTCTGTAACGTTACTTCCCTCTTAGAGCTATTAAAAGACATTACAACGTGAATACTGGCAGCTTCTTTGTTGTCTTGGGCTAAATAATACATAAAGGTTTACTAAAGTCTAAGCTTCTAGGTCTAGCTTTTGATACAGACAACACAAGTTACACTCCAAGTCAAAAGTTCTGTGTAATCCATTTCTTCCTCCATACTTGATAAAAAATGATTTATCATTTTACACTGTTTGTAGCTGTTGCCATAACTACACATGTTAGAAGATGATGTTACTGTTATATACCTTGATGTTATTACATGACAGTATATTCTAACAATGAATCTGTCATGTTTTACAGGTCATCTGAGTGACCTGATCCACATGGAGATGCAGCAAGATGAACTATTACCAGCTGACACAACTTCACTCTACAGGAAACCCTTTACTCTGAAGGAGGACATGATGTGGACAGTTTACATACAAGTCATGGCTTTGCTGCTTTTGGAATTATGTGTACCCAATTTATAATTCAGTGTTATTATTGTGAATAAAGAGCTGTATTTTTAAGGAGGGTTTTTGTCATTTTTAAATTTACAATTAATGATCTTGTGGTATAAGATCAACATGTTCTCAATAACATGTTCTTTCACAAAGTTATGTAATTACAGTTTAAACAGGTGATATGGAAAATTAATTTTATGTCATGCATGTAGAAGGGTACAGGTAGTAAATAGTGACTGTAAGCAACACAACACATTTCTGTTTCACAGTCAAACTTTATTTCAGTAGACAGATGACAATATTAATTATACACAGTATTTTGAACGTGAACAGATAACCTGCAGCTTTGACAAACATTTCACAGCATAAATATGGCAATAATGGACTCAGTACTGTGGTTACTGAGCAGTTTTTATATATAAGATCAGTAATTCCACCTTCAGTTATGTTGACACTACAGGATAAAGTCTATTCCAGCATGGCAGGATACTGTAAGTGTAACTTTAACCGGTCTGTAGTCATGATAACACACAGAGACAGCTCCTACAGTAAATAATATACCATTACTCTGATTACTTTCATACGTTTATCAGGTGTCTTATACCAGAAATAATGAACTGACTACTGTTTCACATCTTCTATTTTCCCCCCTGATGTTCGCTGTGTTTACACACCGTTACATGTAGCTACATGCTAACAGGTTACCTCTGTATCTCCCATGTAAACAGAGCTATCTGCTCACAGCAAACGTTTTCTTCTTCACTGGGTCTTCTTCTTCTGTCGGTCGTTTCTCACAAATGGACCTGTAAAGACAAACGTAAAACAGAGTGTATATTTACGGTTTACAGAGTTTATGCATAACGTAAATACTGAGCTAACGTGAAGGAGCTAAAAATAGCATATTTACCGGAGCAGAACCGTCAGAAAACCCAGAATCTTGGCCGCAGATGTTGTTCATTTCTCCTCGACTTCGGATCAGATTCCTCCGGGAACGTGCGCTGTGTGAAGTTTCTGGTTTATAAACTTTTAATTAGTTTATTTTTAACTTTAGAAACGCGGATAAACTCAGTGAATCTCTCCCCTGCTGCTCCGGCTCCGGCTCCGGCTCCAGTGTGGGGTGGGCAGGGGAGGGCAGTGACGCTGTTGTAGCCGTTTGATTGACAGAAAACGCTGACCAATCAGAGCAGACTGGGAGGAGACCGGAGGAGACAGGCTCTGAATCAGAGAATTTTATAATGAGCGAAAAAGGGGGTTTATGAAGAGAGGGATTTTGAGAAAAATAGAGGGTTTTTTGAATATTACAGCATGTAAACATGTTCTAGTAGAACATTAACATACACATATGAACCTGGAAAGGAGCATAATATGAGACCTTTAAAGCCTTTAAAAAATCTACAACATGGGCTATCTTCACTCTAAATTCAGATTAGAATTAAAGGTAAACTGTCCACTATCACAAACTAATTTAACTTCAGATTGACAGTAGACCACCTCAGAGTTCCATTCAAGGACTATTAGGACATTCTGATGTAGAATTTCAAAATTAAAGCCTTTAAAAAATCTACAACATGGGCTATCTACACACTAAATTCAGATTAGAATTAAAGGGAAACTGTCCACTATCACACACCAATTTCACTTCAGAATAATATTAGATCACCTTAGAGTATAACTCAGACAGAATCAGGACATTCTGATGTAGAATTTCAAAATTAAAGCCTTTAAAATATCTCAAATATGGGCTATCTTCACTCAAAATTCAGATTAGAATTAAAGGGAAACTGTCCACTATCACACACTAATTTCACTTCAGATTGACAGTAGACCACCTCAGAGTTCCACTCAAGGACTATCAAGACATTCTGATGTAGAATTTCAAAATTAAAGCCTTTAAAAAATATGCAACATGGGCTATCTTCACTCCAAATTCAGATTAGAATTAAAGGGAAACTGTCCACTATCACACACCAATTTCACTTCAAGATAATAGTAGATCACCTTAGAGTATCACTCAGACAGAATTAGGACATTCTGATGTAGAATTTCATAATTAAAGCCTTTAAAATATCTCAAATATGGGCTATCTTCACTCTAAATTCAGATTAGAATTAAAGGGAAACTGTCCACTATCACACACTAATTTCACTTCAGATTGACAGTAGACCACCTCAGAGTTCCATTCAAGGACTATCAGGACATTCTGATGTAGAATTTCAAAATTAAAGCCTTTAAAAAATATACAACATGGGCTATCTTCACTCTAAATTCAGATTAGAATTAAAGGTAAACTGTCCACTATCACAAACTAATTTAACTTCAGATTGACAGTAGACCACCTCAGAGTTCCATTCAAGGACTATTAGGACATTCTGATGTAGAATTTCAAAATTAAAGCCTTTAAAAAAATCTACAACATGGGCTATCTTCACTCTAAATTCAGATTAGAATTAAAGGGAAACTGTCCACTATCACACACCAATTTCACTTCAGAATAATAGTAGATCACCTTAGAGTATCAATCAGACAGAATCAAGACATTCTGATGTAGAATTTCAAATTTAAAGCCTTTAAAAAATCTACAACATGGGCTATCTTCACTCTAAATTCAGATTAGAATTAAAGGGAAACTGTCCACTATTACACACTAATTTCACTTCATATTGACAGTAGACCACCTCAGAGTTCCATTCAAGGACTATCAGGACGTTCTGATGTAGAATTTCAAAATTAAAGACTTTAAAAAATCTACAACATGGGCTATCTTCACTCTAAATTCAGATTAGAATTAAAGGGAAACTGTCCACTATCACACAACAATTTCACTTCAGAATAATAGTAGATCACCTTAGAGTATCACTCAGACAGAATCAGGACATTCTGATGTAGAATTTCAAAAGTAAATCCTTTAAAATATCTCAAATATGGGCTATCTTCACTCTAAATTCAGATTAGAATTAAAGGGAAACTGTCCACTATCACACACTAATTTCACTTCAGATTGACAGTAGACCACCTCAGAGTTCCATTCAGGGACTATCAGGACATTCTGATGTAGTATTTCAAAATTAAAGCCTTTAAAAAATCTACAACATGGGCTATCTTCACTCTAAATTCAGATTAGAATTAAAGGGAAACTGTCCACTATTACACACTAATTTCACTTCATATTGACAGTAGACCACCTCAGAGTTCCATTCAAGGACTATCAGGACATTCTGATGTAGAATTTCAAAATTAAAGACTTTAAAAAATCTACAACATGGGCTATCTTCACTCTAAATTCAGATTAGAATTAAAGGGAAACTGTCCACTATCACACAACAATTTCACTTCAGAATAATAGTAGATCACCTTAGAGTATCACTCAGACAGAATCAGGACATTCTGATGTTGAATTTCAAAAGTAAATCCTTTAAAATATCTCAAATATGGGCTATCTTCACTCTAAATTCAGATTAGAATTAAAGGGAAACTGTCCACTATCACACACTAATTTCACTTCAGATTGACAGTAGACCACCTCAGAGTTCCATTCAAGGACTATTAGGACATTCTGATGTAGAATTTCAAAATTAAAGCCTTTAAAAAATCTACAACATGGGCTATCTACACACTAAATTCAGATTAGAATTAAAGGGAAACTGTCCACTATCACACACCAATTTCACTTCAGAATAATATTAGATCACCTTAGAGTATAACTCAGACAGAATCAGGACATTCTGATGTAGAATTTCAAAATTAAAGCCTTTAAAATATCTCAAATATGGGCTATCTTCACTCAAAATTCAGATTAGAATTAAAGGGAAACTGTCCACTATCACACACTAATTTCACTTCAGATTGACAGTAGACCACCTCAGAGTTCCACTCAAGGACTATCAAGACATTCTGATGTAGAATTTCAAAATTAAAGCCTTTAAAAAATATGCAACATGGGCTATCTTCACTCCAAATTCAGATTAGAATTAAAGGGAAACTGTCCACTATCACACACCAATTTCACTTCAAGATAATAGTAGATCACCTTAGAGTATCACTCAGACAGAATTAGGACATTCTGATGTAGAATTTCATAATTAAAGCCTTTAAAATATCTCAAATATGGGCTATCTTCACTCTAAATTCAGATTAGAATTAAAGGGAAACTGTCCACTATCACACACTAATTTCACTTCAGATTGACAGTAGACCACCTCAGAGTTCCATTCAAGGACTATCAGGACATTCTGATGTAGAATTTCAAAATTAAAGCCTTTAAAAAATATACAACATGGGCTATCTTCACTCTAAATTCAGATTAGAATTAAAGGTAAACTGTCCACTATCACAAACTAATTTAACTTCAGATTGACAGTAGACCACCTCAGAGTTCCATTCAAGGACTATTAGGACATTCTGATGTAGAATTTCAAAATTAAAGCCTTTAAAAAAATCTACAACATGGGCTATCTTCACTCTAAATTCAGATTAGAATTAAAGGGAAACTGTCCACTATCACACACCAATTTCACTTCAGAATAATAGTAGATCACCTTAGAGTATCAATCAGACAGAATCAAGACATTCTGATGTAGAATTTCAAATTTAAAGCCTTTAAAAAATCTACAACATGGGCTATCTTCACTCTAAATTCAGATTAGAATTAAAGGGAAACTGTCCACTATTACACACTAATTTCACTTCATATTGACAGTAGACCACCTCAGAGTTCCATTCAAGGACTATCAGGACGTTCTGATGTAGAATTTCAAAATTAAAGACTTTAAAAAATCTACAACATGGGCTATCTTCACTCTAAATTCAGATTAGAATTAAAGGGAAACTGTCCACTATCACACAACAATTTCACTTCAGAATAATAGTAGATCACCTTAGAGTATCACTCAGACAGAATCAGGACATTCTGATGTAGAATTTCAAAAGTAAATCCTTTAAAATATCTCAAATATGGGCTATCTTCACTCTAAATTCAGATTAGAATTAAAGGGAAACTGTCCACTATCACACACTAATTTCACTTCAGATTGACAGTAGACCACCTCAGAGTTCCATTCAGGGACTATCAGGACATTCTGATGTAGTATTTCAAAATTAAAGCCTTTAAAAAATCTACAACATGGGCTATCTTCACTCTAAATTCAGATTAGAATTAAAGGGAAACTGTCCACTATTACACACTAATTTCACTTCATATTGACAGTAGACCACCTCAGAGTTCCATTCAAGGACTATCAGGACATTCTGATGTAGAATTTCAAAATTAAAGACTTTAAAAAATCTACAACATGGGCTATCTTCACTCTAAATTCAGATTAGAATTAAAGGGAAACTGTCCACTATCACACAACAATTTCACTTCAGAATAATAGTAGATCACCTTAGAGTATCACTCAGACAGAATCAGGACATTCTGATGTTGAATTTCAAAAGTAAATCCTTTAAAATATCTCAAATATGGGCTATCTTCACTCTAAATTCAGATTAGAATTAAAGGGAAACTGTCCACTATCACACACTAATTTCACTTCAGATTGACAGTAGACCACCTCAGAGTTCCATTCAGGGACTATCAGGACATTCTGATGTAGTATTTCAAAATTAAAGCCTTTAAAAAAATCTACAACATGGGCTATCTTCACTCTAAATTCAGATTAGAATTAAAGGGAAACTGTCCACCATCACACACTAATTTCACTTCAGGTGGACAGTAGTCCACCTAAGAGTTCCATTCAGGGAATATCAGGACATTCTGATGTAGAATTTCAAAATTAAAGACTTTAAAAAATCTATAATTTCGGCTATCTTCCCTCTGAATTCAGATTAAAATTTAAGGGAAACTGTAAACTATCACACACTAATTTCACTTCAGAATAACAGTAGGCCACCTTAGAGTATAACTCAGACAGAATCAGGACATTCTGATGTAGAATTTCAAAATTAAAGCCTTTAAAATATCTCAAATATGGGCTATCTTCACTCTAAATTCAGATTAGAATTAAAGGGAAACTGTGCACTATCACACACTAATTTCACTTCAGATTGACAGTAGACCACCTCAGAGTTCCATTCAAGGACTATCAGGACATTCTGATGTAGAATTTAAAAATTAAAGCCCTTAAAAATCTATAATTTGGGCTATCTTCACTCTAAATTCAGATTAGAATTAAAGGGAAACTGTCCACTATCACACACCAATTTCACTTCAGGTGGACAGTAGTCCAGCTCAGAGTTCCATTCAGGGAATATCAGGACACTCTGATGTAGAATTTCAAAATTAAAGCCCTTAAAAAAATCTATAATTTGGGCTATCTTCACTCTAAATTCAGATTAGAATTAAAGGTAAACTGTCCACTATCACAAACTAATTTCCCTTCAGATTGACAGTAGATCACCTCAGAGTTCCATTCAGGGACTATAAGGACATTCTGATGTAGAATTTCAAAATTAAAGCCTTTAAAAAAATCTACAACATGGGCTATCTTCACTCTAAATTCAGATTAGAATTAAAGGGAAACTGTCCACTATCACACACTAATTTCACTTCAGATTGACAGCAGACCACCTCAGAGTTCCATTCAAGAACTATCAGGACATTCTGATGTAGAATTTCAAAATCAAAGACTTTAAAAAATCTACAACATGGGCTATCTACACTCTAAATTCAGATTAGAGTTAAAGGGAAACTGTCCACTATCACACACTAATTTCACTTCAGATTGACAGCAGACCACCTCAGAGTTCCATTCAAGAACTATCAGGACATTCTGATGTAGAATTTCAAAATCAAAGACTTTAAAAAATCTACAACATGGGCTATCTACACACTAAATTCAGATTAGAATTAAAGGGAAACTGTCCACTATCACACACCAATTTCACTTCAGAATAATAGTAGATCACCTTAGAGTATCACTCAGACAGAATCAGGACATTCTGATGTAGAATTTCAAAATTAAAGCCTTTAAAAAAATCTACAACATGGGCTATCTTCACTCTAAATTCAGATTAGAATTAAAGGGAAACTGTCCACTATCACACACCAATTTCACTTCAGAATAATAGTAGATCACCTTAGAGTATCACTCAGACAGAATCAAGACATTCTGATGTAGAATTTCAAATTTAAAGCCTTTAAAAAATCTACAACATGGGCTATCTTCACTCTAAATTCAGATTAGAATTAAAGGGAAACTGTCCACTATTACACACTAATTTCACTTCATATTGACAGTAGACCACCTCAGAGTTCCATTCAAGGACTATCAGGACGTTCTGATGTAGAATTTCAAAATTAAAGACTTTAAAAAATCTACAACATGGGCTATCTTCACTCTAAATTCAGATTAGAATTAAAGGGAAACTGTCCACTATCACACAACAATTTCACTTCAGAATAATAGTAGATCACCTTAGAGTATCACTCAGACAGAATCAGGACATTCTGATGTAGAATTTCAAAAGTAAATCCTTTAAAATATCTCAAATATGGGCTATCTTCACTCTAAATTCAGATTAGAATTAAAGGGAAACTGTCCACTATCACACACTAATTTCACTTCAGATTGACAGTAGACCACCTCAGAGTTCCATTCAAGGACTATCAGGACGTTCTGATGTAGAATTTCAAAATTAAAGACTTTAAAAAATCTACAACATGGGCTATCTTCACTCTAAATTCAGATTAGAATTAAAGGGAAACTGTCCACTATCACACAACAATTTCAATTCAGAATAATAGTAGATCACCTTAGAGTATCACTCAGACAGAATCAGGACATTCTGATGTAGAATTTCAAAAGTAAATCCTTTAAAATATCTCAAATATGGGCTATCTTCACTCTAAATTCAGATTAGAATTAAAGGGAAACTGTCCACTATCACACACTAATTTCACTTCAGATTGACAGTAGACCACCTCAGAGTTCCATTCAAGGACTATTAGGACATTCTGATGTAGAATTTCAAAATTAAAGCCTTTAAAAAAATCTACAACATGGGCTATCTTCACTCTAAATTCAGATTAGAATTAAAGGGAAACTGTCCACTATCACACACCAATTTCACTTCAAGATAATAGTAGATCACCTTAGAGTATCACTCAGACAGAATTAGGACATTCTGATGTAGAATTTCATAATTAAAGCCTTTAAAATATCTCAAATATGGGCTATCTTCACTCTAAATTCAGATTAGAATTAAAGGGAAACTGTCCACTATCACACACTAATTTCACTTCAGATTGACAGTAGACCACCTCAGAGTTCCATTCAAGGACTATCAGGACATTCTGATGTAGAATTTCAAAATTAAAGCCTTTAAAAAATATACAACATGGGCTATCTTCACTCTAAATTCAGATTAGAATTAAAGGTAAACTGTCCACTGTAGCGTGAATGGTGCCTGCTACTTTGAGAAGCATCTTATCTCATCCTGCATCTACTGGGATGAGAAAAACACATTCGTTTGTCCAACAAGATTTGGTCATTTACAGATGGAGGTCTCCAAAGAAAGAACAATTTGTTTGGATAAAGGGCCATAAACTCTTTTATCGACCATCGAGTGTCAGTTTTGACACTGTCCAGGAGGATAATAACTTTTAAAACTGTGGGAAGGGTTTTCTCCCCACTTAAACCAACAAGAACTGATAACTTTTCCTGACTTCAAAGTGATCCGTTTGGTCAAAAACACACACACACACACACACACTCCCCTGTCCATCTCACATTCCACAGCCTAGGTTTCTTAACCTTTCGGTGACCCAGAGATTCACTCCAGCGGTGAAGCGTCAACCCCACCTAGTTTTCATCTGTGGTAATGTGACCAATAATTAAAGTGTTTAGAAGTCATCATGAGTTAGATTATTGACTTCTTTGTGTATAATCATTAATGGTATTGTAATACGTTTTAATGTTTTATCAGTGATGTTCAATAGATGTAATACCTTAAGTTTAAAGATGTTAAAAAGGAGTTATAACTTGAACTTAGAATTACATTTTTACAATCTTGATACTAATGTTTGATTAAAACATTAGTGGTTTTATAGTTTTTGATATGTATCTGTCTCGTGCAAAAGAAAGGAAAAATTAGTAAAGAGGGAATTCTGATTTTGCGCGTGTAAAGGTTTTTCAATAATGAATCGATCAGAGAAGGAGAGGGTTTCGACCCCTCCCTCCCAGAGGGGGTTAAAGAAGAGATGACACAGAGTCAGAAGTGCTGTTGTTGGAAGAAGTTGAGAAAGTTGTCCGCAGGGAGATGACTCTAGCAAGAGCTCTCCAGAACTTACATACATACATTTCATTTGTGTGTTTATTTTCTACCTCATGTTCATTTTTATGAGTCAAGTGACTTCTAAAGGACAGCATTTTTAAAGATCTTTTGTTTATCTCGCGTGATTTAAATGCTAAGGGCTCGGCCAGCATTTCGAGTTTTTCCGTGAAATAGCTAAATTCTAAAGCTTCAGAAGATAATCCGACTTCAGCTTTTTGATCTCTTTCAACGAGTAATCAGCCAACGGACTTCAACTCCCACATTCAATGTTCTGACGAGAAAGTTGAATGTTCTCCACGCTTTGCTGTTTGGTATCCCGGGCCAGCTGAACCGATCTCATCCAACCCATCCAAGGGGCTTGTCTATCCAGACAACGTGTGAGGAAACGGCCTCTGGACCCACAGAACCAACTGCAGCGATAAGTGAATGTTCCGTGGCTTTATGATCAATAGTTGTTTGTCAGACATATCTTCTAAATTTCCTAATCTTCCAAATTATTAACTGCAACTTTTATAGCTTAGAGAGAATAATCAGACTTTCCCTCACTACTAAAGTTCCAATCAGAATTGCTTCATTGAATTTTCATTTCATTCATTCATTAATTAATTAATTAATTAATTACCAGTGTTAATTAGTCATTTGTATATTCATCACTTCATTTATTCAATTATCACGATTTATGGTAAATAAATGTTTCACTTTATCACTACGTCATGTCTGTGTGTGTATTTCAAAGCAGAACTGTAGATCAATGAATTCAGAACTTATACTTCAGACTTGAGATTGATTAATGATCAATACTTCTATCACAATAGTTTCTGCTTTTCCTATAAAAAGTGGTGGTGCCCCGAATTGAGTATTTCTTTATTTAACGAGTGCAAATCTTTAATTACATGTAGTGGTTAACGCTACACCACTATCACAAACTAATTTAACTTCAGATTGACAGTAGACCACCTCAGAGTTCCATTCAAGGACTATTAGGACATTCTGATGTAGAATTTCAAAATTAAAGCCTTTAAAAAAATCTACAACATGGGCTATCTTCACTCTAAATTCAGATTAGAATTAAAGGGAAACTGTCCACTATCACACACCAATTTCACTTCAGAATAATAGTAGATCACCTTAGAGTATCACTCAGACAGAATCAAGACATTCTGATGTAGAATTTCAAATTTAAAGCCTTTAAAAAATCTACAACATGGGCTATCTTCACTCTAAATTCAGATTAGAATTAAAGGGAAACTGTCCACTATTACACACTAATTTCACTTCATATTGACAGTAGACCACCTCAGAGTTCCATTCAAGGACTATCAGGACGTTCTGATGTAGAATTTCAAAATTAAAGACTTTAAAAAATCTACAACATGGGCTATCTTCACTCTAAATTCAGATTAGAATTAAAGGGAAACTGTCCACTATCACACAACAATTTCACTTCAGAATAATAGTAGATCACCTTAGAGTATCACTCAGACAGAATCAGGACATTCTGATGTTGAATTTCAAAAGTAAATCCTTTAAAATATCTCAAATATGGGCTATCTTCACTCTAAATTCAGATTAGAATTAAAGGGAAACTGTCCACTATTACACACTAATTTCACTTCAGATTGACAGTAGACCACCTCAGAGTTCCATTCAGGGACTATCAGGACATTCTGATGTAGTATTTCAAAATTAAAGCCTTTAAAAAAATCTACAACATGGGCTATCTTCACTCTAAATTCAGATTAGAATTAAAGGGAAACTGTCCACCATCACACACTAATTTCACTTCAGGTGGACAGTAGTCCACCTCAGAGTTCCATTCAGGGAATATCAGGACATTCTGATGTAGAATTTCAATATTAAAGACTTTAAAAAATCTATAATTTGGGCTATCTTCCCTCTGAATTCAGATTAAAATTTAAGGGAAACTGTAAACTATCACACACTAATTTCACTTCAGAATAACAGTAGGCCACCTTAGAGTATAACTCAGACAGAATCAGGACATTCTGATGTAAAATTTCAAAATTAAAGCCTTTAAAATATCTCAAATATGGGCTATCTTCACTCTAAATTCAGATTAGAATTAAAGGGAAACTGTCCACTATCACACACTAATTTCACTTCAGATTGACAGTAGACCACCTCAGAGTTCCATTCAAGGACTATCAGGACATTCTGATGTAGAATTTAAAAATTAAAGCCCTTAAAAATCTATAATTTGGGCTATCTTCACTCTAAATTCAGATTAGAATTAAAGGGAAACTGTCCACTATCACACACCAATTTCACTTCAGGTGGACAGTAGTCCAGCTCAGAGTTCCATTCAGGGAATATCAGGACACTCTGATGTAGAATTTCAAAATTAAAGCCCTTAAAAAATCTATAATTTGGGCTATCTTCACTCTAAATTCAGATTAGAATTAAAGGTAAACTGTCCACTATCACAAACTAATTTCCCTTCAGATTGACAGTAGATCACCTCAGAGTTCCATTCAGGGACTATAAGGACATTCTGATGTAGAATTTCAAAATTAAAGCCTTTAAAAAAATCTACAGCATGGGCTATCTTCACTCTAAATTCAGATTAGAATTAAAGGGAAACTGTCCACTATCACACACTAATTTATCTTCAGATTGACAGCAGACCACCTCAGAGTTCCATTCAAGAACTATCAGGACATTCTGATGTAGAATTTCAAAATCAAAGACTTTAAAAAATCTACAACATGGGCTATCTACACTCTAAATTCAGATTAGAGTTAAAGGGAAACTGTCCACTATCACACACTAATTTCACTTCAGATTGACAGCAGACCACCTCAGAGTTCCATTCAAGAACTATCAGGACATTCTGATGTAGAATTTCAAAATCAAAGACTTTAAAAAATCTACAACATGGGCTATCTACACTCTAAATTCAGATTAGAGTTAAAGGGAAACTGTCCACTATCACACACTAATTTCACTTCAGATTGACAGCAGACCACCTCAGAGTTCCATTCAAGAACTATCAGGACATTCTGATGTAGAATTTCAAAATCAAAGACTTTAAAAAATCTACAACATGGGCTATCTACACACTAAATTCAGATTAGAATTAAAGGGAAACTGTCCACTATCACACACCAATTTCACTTCAGAATAATAGTAGATCACCTTAGAGTATCACTCAGACAGAATCAGGACATTCTGATGTAGAATTTCAAAATTAAAGCCTTTAAAAAAATCTACAACATGGGCTATCTTCACTCTAAATTCAGATTAGAATTAAAGGGAAACTGTCCACTATCACACACCAATTTCACTTCAGAATAATAGTAGATCACCTTAGAGTATCACTCAGACAGAATCAAGACATTCTGATGTAGAATTTCAAATTTAAAGCCTTTAAAAAATCTACAACATGGGCTATCTTCACTCTAAATTCAGATTAGAATTAAAGGGAAACTGTCCACTATTACACACTAATTTCACTTCATATTGACAGTAGACCACCTCAGAGTTCCATTCAAGGACTATCAGGACGTTCTGATGTAGAATTTCAAAACTAAAGACTTTAAAAAATCTACAACATGGGCTATCTTCACTCTAAATTCAGATTAGAATTAAAGGGAAACTGTCCACTATCACACAACAATTTCACTTCAGAATAATAGTAGATCACCTTAGAGCAGTGGTCTCAAACTCGCGGCCCGCGGGCCAATTGCGGCCCGCGGCACGATATTTTGCGGCCCCCACCTTGATATGAAAGTTTAATGTTAGTGCGGCCCGCGAGTTTTATGTGAATGGCACTTTGCCGCGTTGTGTGTGGAAGGTCCCTTTGTTGCGCGAGCCCGAGCTGAACGAACCTACCAATCACAGTGGGGTAAATGGCTCCCTACGCAGACCGCAACAGCTGTGATTGGTCCAGTCTCTCAGCGATGCAGACCGCAACAGCTATGATTGGTCCAGTCTCTCAGCGATGCAGACGCAACAGCTGTGATTGGTCCAGTCTCTCAGCGATGCTGAGCGGCCAGGAGCCCGGACAACCACAGAAAGTTCAACTTCTCTCTGCCTCGATCTTTTCAATGTTTGTTCACACAAATCGACTCAGATATATTTTCTCTTTTCGGCGTTCCAGTAATGTCAGTAAAAGTTCTGTGGTTCAACAGTTGTTAGCTCCAACTCCGCTCAGTTTCTGTTTGTAGTAGAAGAAGAAGAAGGAAACTCATAGAGACGCCGCCGCCAACTAGCGGTTTGGTGGTGTAATTGCAGAGCAACACAAACACAGTAGGCACAACTTTATTGCGGAGCGACACCAAGTGGCAGGAATATATATTACTTGTCAGACAGCCCCAATCATGTCTTTTTCAAAGCCTGCAGTGAAGAGAAAGGTTGGTGATGAGCACAGACAATTTCAAGAAAAGTGGGAGATGCAATATTTCTTTGTTGAGCACAGGGGCACACCGACCTGTCTTATTTGCACAGAGAAAGTTGCGGTGCCCAAGGAATACAACCTCAAACGTCATTACTCCACTAGACATGCTGAGGAGTATGCAAGATATCAGGGAGATGATAGAGCCAACCGGGTTGACAATCTTAAAAAATGTCTACTGAGGCAACAAGATTTCTTCAAGAAAGCAACCAAAGAGAATACTGTAGCAGTCGAAGCTAGCTACATGGTTAGTGAGATGATTGCTAAGGCGGGAAAGCCATTCACAGAAGGCGAGTTTGTAAAAAAGTGCATATTACAGGCTGCAAGTATAGTCTGTCCGGAAAAGAAGGGTCAGTTTAACAACATCAGCCTTTCTGCCAACACCGTGGCAGAGCGCATTTCTGACCTGTCAAGTAACATTTATGATCAACTGCGTGAGAAAGCCAAATGTTTCCATGCATACTCAGTCGCTCTTGATGAGAGCACAGACATCACTGACACTGCCCAGCTCGCAATTTATGTCCGTGGTGTTGATGAGAATTTTGAAGTGATGGAGGAGTTGCTCACAGTAATTCCAATGCATGGCCAGACCACCGCTCAGGAGATATTTCGCCAGCTGTGTGATGCCATTGTGGATGCCGGTTTGCCATGGAAGAGGTTTGTTGGAATAACAACCGACGGAGCGCCATCAATGACAGGGAGGAAAAATGGACTGGTAGCACTTGTTCAAAGAAAACTGGAAGAGGAGGGTGTGGAGGAGGCCATTGCTCTGCACTGCATTATCCATCAGCAGGCCCTTTGCAACAAATGCCTGAAGTTTGACAATGTGATGTCTGTCGTTGTGAAATGCATCAACCATATCAGATCCAGGGGCTTAAAGCACCGGCAGTTCCGTGCTTTTTTAGAGGAAATGGAGTCGGAATATGAGGATGTGCTCTACTTCACCGAGGTACGTTGGCTCAGCAGGGGAAACATCTTGAAGAGATTTTTTGAGTTGAGAGCAGAAGTGAAAGCCTTCATGGAGAAGGATGGAGTGGCTGTTCCTGTGCTAAGTGATCCCAAATGGCTCATGGACTTAGCTTTTCTTGTTGACATCACACATGAGCTGAATGTACTGAACAAGAAGTTACAAGGCCAGGGGCAGCTCGTCAGTGCTGCCTATGAAAACTTGAGAGCATTCTCCACAAGACTTGTGTTATGGAAAGCCCAGCTCTCTCAGACAAACCTTTGCCATTTCCCAGCATGCAAGGCAGTCGTGGATGCAGGCACACCATTCAGTGGTGAGAAGTATGTTGATGCCATTGTGAAGCTACAGGGGGAATTTGATCACAGATTTGCAGACTTCAAGACGCACAGAGCCACTTTTCAAATTTTTGCGGACCCCTTCTCCTTCGATGTGCAAGATGCCCCTCCTGTGCTTCAAATGGAGCTCATTGACCTGCAGTGCAACTCTGACCTCAAAGCCAAGTTCAGGGAGGTGAGTGGAAAAGCAGACAAGCTTGGGCAATTTTTGAGAGAATTGCCCCCCAGCTTCCCTGAGCTTTCCCGAATGTTCAAGCGGAGCATGTGCCTTTTTGGGAGCACATATCTGTGCGAAAAGCTCTTCTCCACCATGAACTTCATTAAGTCCAAGTACAGGTCCAGACTTACTGATGATCATCTTCAAGCCATACTGAGGGTCTCAACTGCTTCCTCCCTCAAGCCAAATGTGGCTCAGCTATGTGAGAGGAAGCGCTGCCAGGTCTCTGGCAGCACGGAGTAGGCAAGAGAAGCCATGTTCAGAAGAACCGTTCATGTTCTTCAATGTTCCATTCATGTTCAGGACAGTTCATGTTCAGAAGAACCGTTCATGTTCTTCAATGTTCCATTCATGTTCAGGAAAGTTCATGTTCAGAAGAACCCATTCAAATTAAAGAACTGTTAATAATGACGTTTGAGTAGATTGGTTTTTTTAACAAAGCTTTTTTTGTTGAATACCTGATGCGGCCCAGCCTCACCCAGACTCTGCCTCCAGCGGCCCCCAGGTAAATTGAGTTTGAGACCACTGCCTTAGAGTATCACTGTTACGGCTGTGGGGCTGTCTGGTATGTTTAAGGAGTGATCCTGCCCTCTGCCTCTGTTCCCCTGCAGAAGCATTCTCCAGCAGATGCCCTTCCCCCATCACCTGCACCGGTGTTCCGAATTTGATGATCAGGGGAGGAAGTTAAAAGGCTGGGGAGAAGGAGCCAGCGGGTGCCCAGTGTGCCAGCTCCGTTAACTAGTGTAGCGTGTTGTGGACCGTTTTTGCGCCGGTCTTCACTCCTCGTAAGAGGAGGTGATTTTGTGCTTGTTGTTAACCTGTTGATTGTAGTTTACCTCATGTTAGTCCTTTTGAGTTGTGTTCGATTTAGTTAAGTTAAATTAATAAACGTTCTTTTTGTTGTTACACCAATCTCCGCTTCCCTCGTTTCCTCTTTTCCACCCGGTTTTACTTTTATTGTTACTCCCCCTCCCCTAGCCTTAAGTGGGGTCGTAACAGTTGGGGGCTCGTCCCGGTATTTTGGGAAGGGGGAATACGGTAAGTGTGGGTTGTTGTGACAGCTGGAGAGTGTAAATGGTAATTTGTTTGTCCGCGTCAGGCTCGGTAAGTATTGAGGTTTGTATGCCTGTTTCTAGCCTCATTTCATTGTGTGCAGCTTCCTCAGTCTAGATAGGGGTGTCCAGCTGGGCTTCGGTCCTTCCTTCGGACGCTCATTTGTTATTTTTCCTTTATTGTTTTCGGGGCGAATCCCGGGTGGAGATTAAATTCTCTGGCGGGGGTAGGCGTTCAGGGCTTCGGCCGCTGAGTTTGCCTTTAAAGTCGCCTCGAGCCCGGCAAGCTCCAGAAGATAGGTAGGTATAGTCTGGGGTTAGGCAGGTTCTGAGGAAGTTTGTTTTTGTGAGGTTGGAGTTTTGTGTTTGCACGTTTTGCGTGTGTGGCATACAGCATCAAACTTACCGTGTTTGTCGTCGGGTAAGTGTTGCATGACAGCTAGTTCGCTGGTCGGCCGTGGCCGTGGCTTTAGCTTAGCTCAGTTTAGCGGAGTCCCGCAGCTGTAGTTGCGTGTGTTTTCTTCTTGTTCTGTCTCGGTTGTCTCTAGGTGAGGATGGCAGCCTTTGACTTAGCTGGGTTTGTGGCTAATCCTACGCTGAGTCATTTTGATAAGTGTAGAAAAGCCGATCTCTGTGCGATAGCGGAGCATTATAGCGTCTCTGTCATGAGTTATCGTACTAAGAAAGAAATTAAAGTGGTCCTACTAGATTATTTGGTAAGTGAAGGCATTCTCTCCTGTCCTATTGTTGATGAGTCTCCTCGTCCGGCCGCTGCTACTCGTGCTGAATCGTCGGCACGGGGCGCGGGTCCCTCCGGGGTTGCAGGATCCTCTGGCCGCGCTGATCCCTCGGCGGGTGAGTTGTCCGAGCCGGAGTCAAAACCGCAGCTTGTTAGCCGTCCGAGTCGCACTCCCGCCGCTCAAAGTGACGGTGAGTTAGCACAGCTATTTACTTTGCCGCAGTTTGTTCCACTCTCTGCCGTGTCATCTCCTGGGTCAAGGTTAGATGCTAGGTTAAAGGTGCGGTTGGCTCGCCTTCAAGTAGAGAGGGAGGAGAGGGAGCGTGAGTTCCAGCTTCATAGGGAGTTAGAGTTAAAGAAGTTAGAGTTAGAGGCAGAGACCGCTATTAGGATGCGACAGTTGGAACTAAATCATGATAATGTTCATGTTCCTGCCGGTACACATATAGCTTCGTCTGGTGCTGCTGCATTTGATGCGAGTAGACACATTTCTCTGGTCCCGGTCTTCCGTGAGTCTGAGGTTGAGTCTTATTTCGGTGCATTTGAGCGCATTGCTGCGGCGCTGCGTTGGCCAACAGACGTTTGGGCTATTTTGTTACAGTGTAAGTTGACTGGTAAAGCTCAAGAGGCTTGTGCTTCTCTCTCTGTGGAGGATGGTTTGATTTATGAGAAGGTAAAAAACGCTATTCTGCGCGCATATGAGCTTGTGCCAGAGGCTTACCGGCAGCGTTTTAGGAATCTTAAAAAGACAAACAGCCAGACTTACCTTGATTTTGCCAGGGAGAAAGGGATTCTTTTTGATCGTTGGTGTGCAGCTTGTAAAGCTGATGACCTGAGCTCGATGCGTCAGCTTATGTTGGTGGAGGAATTTAAGAATTGTGTTCCTGAGCGAACAGTAGTCTATTTAAATGAGCAAAAAGTAACCATGTTACAGCAGGCCGCCATGCTGGCGGATGAGTTTGCTCTGACACACAGACCTGTTTTCTTCAGGCGTGATCCCCTCCACCGTGATTCTTACCAGAAAGATGGTGACACGCAGTCTGTGCGTGGTAATGTTTCTATGTCCAGTTCCAGAGTTGAGAAACCATGTTTCTACTGCCATAAACCGGGTCATTTAATAGCAGAATGTTTTGCTTGGAAGCGCAAGCAGCAGGGGTCAGGTTCGGTTTTAAAACCGCCAAAAGGAGTGGGGTTAATTAAAACTGTGTTGCCAAGTAGTCAGCCTACTGTTCAAAACGCCCCAGATGACTGTTTTAAACCCTTCATTTTTGATGGTTTTGTGTCTCTCACAGGAAAGGTGGAGGATCAATGTCCACTTAAGGTGCTGCGTGACACGGGTGGATCGCAGTCCTTTATTCTCGCCGGTGTCTTGCCTTTTGGTCCTGAGTCTGCCTGTGAAGTGAGCACAGTGGTAAGAGGGATTGAGATGGGGTTTGTGCCTGCACCTCTGCATCGTGTCCATGTGCAGTCAAAGTTGGTCACTGGTTTTTTCCCAGTAGCAGTTCGCTCCCGTTTTCCCATTGATGGTGTAAGTTTTATCATGGGGAATGATATTGCAGGAGGTAAAGTCCATCCGGCCCCCGAGGTTGTTGATGTGCCCATTTCTAACTCTGAGTGTGATGAGTTAACATTAAACCACCCTGAGATCTTTTCTGTAAGTGTACTAACTAGAGCTCAAGCTCGTAAGCAGATTCAAGATGTTGATTTGTCTGACACACTGTTTGTCTCTGCTCTGTCTGAGGATAAGTTGCCCCCTGTTGGTGGACCAGTGAGCTGTGCTGTAGTGGAGCCTGAAGGTACAGCAGAGGCTGATGCTCCCGCAGTGTCACTACCACTGACTCGTGGTGCACTCATCAGCGCGCAGACAGGTGACCCGTCCCTAGCTAAATGTTTTGCTGCAGTGGTTGACAGTCCTGAGTGTGGTAAGAACCAGGTTTTTCTTGTTAATGATGGTTTGTTAATGCGCAGGTGGGCAGCACAGTCCGATATAGCAGAAAATGGTGTAGGTGAGGAATGGAGCACTGTTTACCAGATAGTTGTTCCTGTTGAATGTCGACAGCATGTGTTGAGGTTGGCACACGAGCATTTGTGGTCTGGTCATTTGGGTGTAACCAAGACCTATGACCGTGTGCTGAAACACTTCTTCTGGCCAGGTTTAAAAAGTGATATTGCTCGGTTCTGTAAAACTTGCAGTACCTGCCAGATTGTGGGTAATCCGAACCAGGTTGTGCCTCCAGCTCCTCTGCGTCCCATTCCTGCTGTCGGTGAACCTTTCGAACGTGTCATCGTTGATTGTGTTGGTCCATTACCTAAAACGAAGGCTGGTAACCAGTTTTTGCTCACTGTAATGTGCGTTTCCACCCGTTTTCCCGAAGCCATTCCTTTGCGGACAATCACAGCACCCGCCATTACTAAAGCGCTGACAAAATTTTTTACCACCTTTGGTCTACCTAAAGTTGTGCAGACTGACCAAGGCACTAACTTCCTGTCTAAAACATTCAAGCACACACTGCAGACTTTAGGTGTCACTCATTCTGTGTCAAGTGCGTACCACCCTGAGTCTCAAGGTGCACTAGAGCGTTGGCACCAAACCCTCAAGTCGATGCTTAAAAAGTACTGTCATGACACTGGGAAAGAGTGGGATGAGGGTGTACCATTTGTTCTTTTTGCCATTCGGGATGTGAAACAGGAATCCCTGGGGTTCAGCCCGGCTGAACTGGTGTTTGGTCGCGATGTGCGCGGCCCTTTAAAACTGTTGAAGGAACAGTTCATGTCCACTCCACCGTCCCCCACTAGTGTAGGTGAGTTTGTTACACGGTGTAAAGAGAGGTTACAGCATGCGTCCACGCTGGCTAAAGAGTCTCTCTTGTCTTCTCAGAAAAACATGAAACAGCGGTTTGACAGAAGAGCAGTTTCGCGTCAGTTCCAGCCCGGTGATAATGTGTTGGTTCTATTGCCCACTCCTGGTTCTGCTCTCACTGCTCGCTTTGCTGGTCCCTATGTGGTAGACAGCAAGGTGTCAGAGACGGATTATGTCATTCAGACGCCCGAACGTAGGAGGAAAAAGAGACTGTGTCACATTAACATGTTGAAATCATACCATTCCAGAGAAGCTGCCCTGGAAGAGCAGGTAAAAACTCCGGAGACTGCTGTCCCAGATGTCCCATCTGCTTCTATGGTTTGTGTAGTGGAAATGTATGAGGATGATTTGACACTGCCCTCTGATGGTCAACAATGTGGTAGGTTGTCCAACTCTGAGCTTCTGTCTGATATTAACTCGCATTTAGAGTATCTCTCTGAAGAACAGCGAAGTGATGTCGTCAATTTGATCCACTCCTATCCTTCTCTGTTCGGTGATGTGCCTTCTCGTACCAACGTCCTGGAGCACGACATTGATGTTGGTAGCGCGAAACCTATTAAACAACATGCCTATCGTTGCCCTGTTGACAAAAGGGAGAAGATGAAGGTTGAGGTTAACTATCTGCTAGAAAACGGCTTAGCTAAGCCTAGTAGTAGTCCCTGGAGTTCTCCCTGTTTGCTGGCTCCCAAGTCTGATGGTACACCGCGTTTTTGTACAGACTTCCGGAAGGTTAATGCTGTAACTGTGCCTGATTCCTTTCCATTACCAAGAATGGACGATTGCATTGATAGCATCGGTCCTGCTGTCTGCATTACCAAACTGGATCTCCTTAAAGGGTACTGGCAGGTTCCTTTAACTTCCAGAGCTTCTGAGGTCTCCGCTTTTGTTACACCTGATAGGTTTGCGCAGTATACCGTCATGGCATTTGGGATGCGAAATGCACCTGCCACTTTTCAACGTCTCATGCACCTGGTGTTAGGTGATGTGAAAAACTGTAATGTGTATTTGGATGATGTGGTAGTGTACTCCGATGTGTGGGAGGACCACATTGCCAGTTTAAAAACTGTGTTTCAGCGTCTGGTTGAAGCTTCACTGACGCTAAACCTAGCGAAATGTGAGTTTGGTAAGGCCACTGTTACTTACCTTGGGAAGCAGGTTGGCCAGGGACAGGTCCGCCCTGTGGATGCTAAGGTCGCAGCTGTTGTAGCCTTCCATACCCCCACCACTAGGCGTGAGCTTAGGCGTTTTCTGGGCATGGCTGGTTATTACCGTTGTTTCTGTAAAAACTTTTCAGCTGTAGTAGCCCCCTTGACCAGACTGTGCAGTCCTGCCATTCCTTTTGTGTGGGATGGGGAGTGTGTACGTGCTTTTGAGTCTGTGAAATCTCTCCTTTGCAGTGCCCCAGTCCTTGCTGCTCCTAACTTCACTCTCCCATTTAAGCTCGAGGTGGATGCGAGTGCTGTTGGAGCCGGAGCGGTGTTGCTGCAGGATGGTGAACACGGATTGGCTCATCCAGTGTGCTTCTTCTCCTCCAAGTTTAAGAAACACCAGTTGAACTACTCCACCATCGAGAAGGAGACGCTGGCCATGCTGCTTGCTCTGCAGCATTTTGAAGTGTACGTGGGGTCCACTTCGATGCCGGTCACTGTGTATACAGACCACAACCCATTGGTGTTTCTCTCTCAAATGTTTAATAGCAACCAGCGGTTGATGCGCTGGGCCCTGATGGTCCAGGGGTTCAACATTGTGATCCGTCACAAGAAGGGTGTGGAAAATGTGGTGGCCGATGCTTTGTCTCGCGGGTGAGGTGTTTTTTTTTGTATTCGAAATTTCTTGTGTGGAAATGGGTAAAGTATCATTTAGTGTACTTTAACATGTAACACCCCAATTTAAACAAACAGATGTTTGCTCTTATGGAGGGGGGTGTTACGGCTGTGGGGCCGTCTGGTATGTTTAAGGAGTGATCCTGCCCTCTGCCTCTGTTCCCCTGCAGAAGCATTCTCCAGCAGATGCCCTTCCCCCATCACCTGCACCGGTGTTCCGAATTTGATGATCAGGGGAGGAAGTTAAAAGGCTGGGGAGAAGGAGCCAGCGGGTGCCCAGTGTGCCAGCTCCGTTAACTAGTGTAGCGTGTTGTGGACCGTTTTTGCGCCGGTCTTCACTCCTCGTAAGAGGAGGTGATTTTGTGCTTGTTGTTAACCTGTTGATTGTAGTTTACCTCATGTTAGTCCTTTTGAGTTGTGTTCGATTTAGTTAAGTTAAATTAATAAACGTTCTTTTTGTTGTTACACCAATCTCCGCTTCCCTCGTTTCCTCTTTTCCACCCGGTTTTACTTTTATTGTTACTCCCCCTCCCCTAGCCTTAAGTGGGGTCGTAACAATCACTCAGACAGAATCAGGACATTCTGATGTAGAATTTCAAAAGTAAATCCTTTAAAATATCTCAAATATGGGCTCTCTTCACTCTAAATTCAGATTAGAATTAAAGGGAAACTGTCCACTATCACACACTAATTTCACTTCAGATTGACAGTAGACCACCTCAGAGTTCCATTCAGGGACTATCAGGACATTCTGATGTAGTATTTCAAAATTAAAGCCTTTAAAAAATCTACAACATGGGCTATCTTCACTCTAAATTCAGATTAGAATTAAAGGGAAAAAGTCCACTATTACCAACTAATTTCACTTCATATTGACAGTAGACCACCTCAGAGATCATTCAAGGACTATCAGGACATTCTGATGTAGAATTTCAAAATTAAAGACTTTAAAAAATCTACAACATGGGCTATCTTCACTCTAAATTCAGATTAGAATTAAAGGGAAACTGTCCACTATCACACAACAATTTCACTTCAGAATAATAGTAGATCACCTTAGAGTATCACTCAGAGAGAATCAGGACATTCTGATGTTGAATTTCAAAAGTAAATCCTTTAAAATATCTCAAATATGGGCTATCTTCACTCTAAATTCAGATTAGAATTAAAGGGAAACTGTCCACTATTGCACACTAATTTCACTTCAGATTGACAGTAGACCACCTCAGAGTTCCATTCAGGGACTATCAGGACATTCTGATGTAGTATTCAAAATTAAAGCCTTTAAAAAAAAATCTACAACATGGGCTATCTTCACTCTAAATTCAGATTAGAATTAAAGGGAAACTGTCCACCATCACACACTAATTTCACTTCAGGTGGACAGTAGTCCACCTCAGAGTTCCATTCAGGGAATATCAGGACATTCTGATGTAGAATTTCAAAATTAAAGACTTTAAAAAATCTATAATTTGGGCTATCTTCCCTCTGAATTCAGATTAAAATTTAAGGGAAACTGTAAACTATCACACACTAATTTCACTTCAGAATAACAGTAGGCCACCTTAGAGTATAACTCAGACAGAATCAGGACATTCTGATGTAGAATTTCAAAATTAAAGCCTTTAAAATATCTCAAATATGGGCTATCTTCACTCTAAATTCAGATTAGAATTAAAGGGAAACTGTCCACTATCACACACTAATTTCACTTCAGATTGACAGTAGACCACCTCAGAGTTCCATTCAAGGACTATCAGGACATTCTGATGTAGAATTTAAAAATTAAAGCCCTTAAAAATCTATAATTTGGGCTATCTTCACTCTAAATTCAGATTAGAATTAAAGGGAAACTGTCCACTATCACACACCAATTTCACTTCAGGTGGACAGTAGTCCAGCTCAGAGTTCCATTCAGGGAATATCAGGACACTCTGATGTAGAATTTCAAAATTAAAGCCCTTAAAAAATCTATAATTTGGGCTATCTTCACTCTAAATTCAGATTAGAATTAAAGGTAAACTGTCCACTATCACAAACTAATTTCCCTTCAGATTGACAGTAGATCACCTCAGAGTTCCATTCAGGGACTATAAGGACATTCTGATGTAGAATTTCAAAATTAAAGCCTTTAAAAAAATCTACAACATGGGCTATCTTCACTCTAAATTCAGATTAGAATTAAAGGGAAACTGTCCACTATCACACACTAATTTCACTTCAGATTGACAGCAGACCACCTCAGAGTTCCATTCAAGAACTATCAGGACATTCTGATGTAGAATTTCAAAATCAAAGACTTTAAAAAATCTACAACATGGGCTATCTACACTCTAAATTCAGATTAGAGTTAAAGGGAAACTGTCCACTATCACACACTAATTTCACTTCAGATTGACAGCAGACCACCTCAGAGTTCCATTCAAGAACTATCAGGACATTCTGATGTAGAATTTCAAAATCAAAGACTTTAAAAAATCTACAACATGGGCTATCTACACACTAAATTCAGATTAGAATTAAAGGGAAACTGTCCACTATCACACACCAATTTCACTTCAGAATAATAGTAGATCACCTTAGAGTATCACTCAGACAGAATCAAGACATTCTGATGTAGAATTTCAAATTTAAAGCCTTTAAAAAATCTACAACATGGGCTATCTTCACTCTAAATTCAGATTAGAATTAAAGGGAAACTGTCCACTATTACACACTAATTTCACTTCATATTGACAGTAGACCACCTCAGAGTTCCATTCAAGGACTATCAGGACGTTCTGATGTAGAATTTCAAAACTAAAGACTTTAAAAAATCTACAACATGGGCTATCTTCACTCTAAATTCAGATTAGAATTAAAGGGAAACTGTCCACTATCACACAACAATTTCACTTCAGAATAATAGTAGATCACCTTAGAGTATCACTCAGACAGAATCAGGACATTCTGATGTAGAATTTCAAAAGTAAATCCTTTAAAATATCTCAAATATGGGCTCTCTTCACTCTAAATTCAGATTAGAATTAAAGGGAAACTGTCCACTATCACACACTAATTTCACTTCAGATTGACAGTAGACCACCTCAGAGTTCCATTCAGGGACTATCAGGACATTCTGATGTAGAATTTCAAAATTAAAGCCTTTAAAAAATCTACAACATGGGCTATCTTCACTCTAAATTCAGATTAGAATTAAAGGGAAACTGTCCACTATTACACACTAATTTCACTTCATATTGACAGTAGACCACCTCAGAGTTCCATTCAAGGACTATCAGGACATTCTGATGTAGAATTTCAAAATTAAAGACTTTAAAAAATCTACAACATGGGCTATCTTCACTCTAAATTCAGATTAGAATTAAAGGGAAACTGTCCACTATCACACAACAATTTCACTTCAGAATAATAGTAGATCACCTTAGAGTATCACTCAGACAGAATCAGGACATTCTGATGTTGAATTTCAAAAGTAAATCCTTTAAAATATCTCAAATATGGGCTATCTTCACTCTAAATTCAGATTAGAATTAAAGGGAAACTGTCCACTATCACACACTAATTTCACTTCAGATTGACAGTAGACCACCTCAGAGTTCCATTCAAGGACTATCAGGACATTCTGATGTAGAATTTCAAAATTAAAGCCTTTAAAAAATCTACAACATGGGCTATCTACACACTAAATTCAGATTAGAATTAAAGGGAAACTGTCCACTATCACACACCAATTTCACTTCAGAATAATATTAGATCACCTTAGAGTATCACTCAGACAGAATCAAGACATTCTGATGTAGAATTTCAAATTTAAAGCCTTTAAAAAATCTACAACATGGGCTATCTTCACTCTAAATTCAGATTAGAATTAAAGGGAAACTGTCCACTATTACACACTAATTTCACTTCATATTGACAGTAGACCACCTCAGAGTTCCATTCAAGGACTATCAGGACGTTCTGATGTAGAATTTCAAAATTAAAGACTTTAAAAAATCTACAACATGGGCTATCTTCACTCTAAATTCAGATTAGAATTAAAGGGAAACTGTCCACTATCACACAACAATTTCACTTCAGAATAATAGTAGATCACCTTAGAGTATCACTCAGACAGAATCAGGACATTCTGATGTAGAATTTCAAAAGTAAATCCTTTAAAATATCTCAAATATGGGCTATCGTCACTCTAAATTCAGATTAGAATTAAAGGGAAACTGTCCACTATCACATACTAATTTCACTTCAGATTGACAGTAGACCACCTCAGAGTTCCATTCAGGGACTATCAGGACATTCTGATGTAGTAATTCAAAATTAAAGCCTTTAAAAAATCTACAACATGGGCTATCTTCACTCTAAATTCAGATTAGAATTAAAGGGAAACTGTCCACTATTACACACTAATTTCACTTCATATTGACAGTAGACCACCTCAGAGTTCCATTCAAGGACTATCAGGACATTCTGATGTAGAATTTCAAAATTAAAGACTTTAAAAAATCTACAACATGGGCTATCTTCACTCTAAATTCAGATTAGAATTAAAGGGAAACTGTCCACTATCACACAACAATTTCACTTCAGAATAATAGTAGATCACCTTAGAGTATCACTCAGACAGAATCAGGACATTCTGATGTTGAATTTCAAAAGTAAATCCTTTAAAATATCTCAAATATGGGCTATCTTCACTCTAAATTCAGATTAGAATTAAAGGGAAACTGTCCACTATCACACACTAATTTCACTTCAGATTGACAGTAGACCACCTCAGAGTTCCATTCAGGGACTATCCGGACATTCTGCTGTAGTATTTCAAAATTAAAGCCTTTAAAAAAATCTACAACATGGGCTATCTTCACTCTAAATTCAGATTAGAATTAAAGGGAAACTGTTCACCATCACACACTAATTTCACTTCAGGTGGACAGTAGTCCACCTCAGAGTTCCATTCAGGGAATATCAGGACATTCTGATGTAGAATTTCAAAATTAAAGACTTTAAAAAATCTATAATTTGGGCTATCTTCCCTCTGAATTCAGATTAAAATTTAAGGGAAACTGTAAACTATCACACACTAATTTCACTTCAGAATAACAGTAGGCCACCTTAGAGTATAACTCAGACAGAATCAGGACATTCTGATGTAGAATTTCAAAATTAAAGCCTTTAAAATATCTCAAATATGGGCTATCTTCACTCTAAATTCAGATTAGAATTAAAGGGAAACTGTCCACTATCACACACTAATTTCACTTCAGATTGACAGTAGACCACCTCAGAGTTCCATTCAAGGACTATCAGGACATTCTGATGTAGAATTTAAAAATTAAAGCCCTTAAAAATCTATAATTTGGGCTATCTTCACTCTAAATTCAGATTAGAATTTAAGGGAAACTGTCCACTATCACACACCAATTTCACTTCAGGTGGACAGTAGTCCAGCTCAGAGTTCCATTCAAGAACTATCAGGACATTCTGATGTAGAATTTCAAAATCAAAGACTTTAAAAAATCTACAACATGGGCTATCTACACTCTAAATTCAGATTAGAGTTAAAGGGAAACTGTCCACTATCACACACTAATTTCACTTCAGATTGACAGCAGACCACCTCAGAGTTCCATTCAAGAACTATCAGGACATTCTGATGTAGAATTTCAAAATCAAAGACTTTAAAAAATCTACAACATGGGCTATCTACACACTAAATTCAGATTAGAATTAAAGGGAAACTGTCCACTATCACACACCAATTTCACTTCAGAATAATAGTAGATCACCTTAGAGTATCACTCAGACAGAATCAGGACATTCTGATGTAGAATTTCAAAATTAAAGCCTTTAAAAAAATCTACAACATGGGCTATCTTCACTCTAAATTCAGATTAGAATTAAAGGGAAACTGTCCACTATCACACACCAATTTCACTTCAGAATAATAGTAGATCACCTTAGAGTATCACTCAGACAGAATCAAGACATTCTGATGTAGAATTTCAAATTTAAAGCCTTTAAAAAATCTACAACATGGGCTATCTTCACTCTAAATTCAGATTAGAATTAAAGGGAAACTGTCCACTATTACACACTAATTTCACTTCATATTGACAGTAGACCACCTCAGAGTTCCATTCAAGGACTATCAGGACGTTCTGATGTAGAATTTCAAAATTAAAGACTTTAAAAAATCTACAACATGGGCTATCTTCACTCTAAATTCAGATTAGAATTAAAGGGAAACTGTCCACTATCACACAACAATTTCACTTCAGAATAATAGTAGATCACCTTAGAGTATCACTCAGACAGAATCAGGACATTCTGATGTAGAATTTCAAAAGTAAATCCTTTAAAATATCTCAAATATGGGCTATCTTCACTCTAAATTCAGATTAGAATTAAAGGGAAACTGTCCACTATCACACACTAATTTCACTTCAGATTGACAGTAGACCACCTCAGAGTTCCATTCAGGGACTATCAGGACATTCTGATGTAGTATTTCAAAATTAAAGCCTTTAAAAAATCTACAACATGGGCTATCTTCACTCTAAATTCAGATTAGAATTAAAGGGAAACTGTCCACTATTACACACTAATTTCACTTCATATTGACAGTAGACCACCTCAGAGTTCCATTCAAGGACTATCAGGACATTCTGATGTAGAATTTCAAAATTAAAGACTTTAAAAAATCTACAACATGGGCTATCTTCACTCTAAATTCAGATTAGAATTAAAGGGAAACTGTCCACTATCACACAACAATTTCACTTCAGAAAAATAGTAGATCACCTTAGAGTATCACTCAGACAGAATCAGGACATTCTGATGTTGAATTTCAAAAGTAAATCCTTTAAAATATCTCAAATATGGGCTATCTTCACTCTAAATTCAGATTAGAATTAAAGGGAAACTGTCCACTATCACACACTAATTTCAGTTCAGATTGACAGTAGACCACCTCAGAGTTCCATTCAAGGACTATCAGGACATTCTGATGTAGAATTAAAAAATTAAAGCCCTTAAAAATCTATAATTTGGGCTATCTTCACTCTAAATTCAGATTAGAATTAAAGGGAAACTGTCCACTATCACACACCAATTTCACTTCAGGTGGACAGTAGTCCAGCTCAGAGT